>VSMD01009563.1:351619-380447 GCA_008750895.1 Mirza zaza | reverse complement strand
ATCAGCTGTTGTTCTGATACTGTAGCCTCCTGTGTGATTGCTATGATGTGTTTCACTTTTAATATGCAGGTTATATTATGATAAACAGCATCTAGCACCAGCTAGGTAAAACATTGTTTAAGGAATGATCTCTTCTAAAAACTGCTGTGAGATTTGATTAGCAGTATTTTCATGGGATCTTTTTTCAATTCATCTAGGTAAAGCAGATTATTGGAATTATGAAACAACCATTCAGAGTATAAAATACTTATAAGATTTTTGATTAACATTGGTAAAATAGGTTTATGTCTACCACTTGAATTGGTAGAAATTACCAGAAAGCAGGAAACTTTGGAATTGTAAAGTCAACATTGCCTTTTTTGGATGACTATATGAATAGAACTTGTATTACATTGAAACAAACAATTTATAGAAGACCACAAGATTAACATTGTCTTTGATGTAATGATTTTAGAAAAACTGAATTCATTAGAATTTACTGGGTTTTAGAATTCATCGTACAATTCTGTTTTTAAGAATTCTTGGGGAAGTTTCATAAAAAAATGGAAAAGATAAGGTAGAAGATTTGACTACTAATTGCCAACTATTTCTTGCTACAATATTAAATTTGGTCAGGAACTCTTTGTTAAGCAGTTGTGAATTATGGAGATTGATAAAATTATGAGACTGGCCATGACATTTAGGAGTTATGTCTGGTACAGAAAAAAAGGCATATTGGAAATTTAGTTTACATAATTTATTTCCCAATCAGTATTCATTATTTTAATTTTTAGGAATTATTATTTACATATATTTGATTTATTCTTCATAAAAACATTGAATATTGCAAAAATTGCTTTAACTAAGGATATTATATGAGTCAGTGAATTTTCAGATATCAGAAATTTAGCATAAGATTTGAGTATCTTTTTATTTGAACTTGGAAGAGTGAACCTAAAATATGTGTGTTGAATTGGGCTTGGCTTTTGTCTTACTAACAAATATTAAAATGAATTTGAATACAAATAGCTATGTCAGAGGCCTGTGATACTTCCAACACCGAATCAGTATGTTTATCTTCTTCACGTCTACAACATCAACTCCAAACACAGTAAAATTTTTTTCTCTTGCTGAAGTCATGCTCTGAGCCACATGCTGTCGCATGCAAAACCGCCTGCCTTGCCATTGCAACCTCTTGGAACTGAAAATTAAAGGATTTCATCTGAAGATGCCTAAAGGAAAAATTGAAGTCCTTTCCATGAGTAACCTTGCTTATGAAAGCTAAAGTGAATATTTGAAAGCCAGTAGTTGGGACGAAAAGAAAAGAAAAGGAAAAAATGGCCAACAAAATAAAAATCTTCATAATGAGTCCCATGCTTTATATCTTCTGCTAAGGTCAAGATGGATAGTTAGCAAACAACACCCAGCTATACCTTTCCTTCTCATCTAATCTAGGAGGAGCAATACCCCTGATGTCTCATTTTCTGTCTGAAATCTCCGGAATGAAGTCTAACTGTGTCAAACTCAACCCCAATAAGGTAATGTTAATAGGTGAAGACATACTTGAGGCAGGGACTGATAACTCCATAGTGCTAAAAACTGAAGCAACCATTCTATTTGGTTAAGATAGTTTCTAGAGTAGCAAGTTTCATACTTCTTTTTGGATTCACCAAAGTGGCCATGAGCTTCTTTTTCTTCTTTGGCTTTCCAGAAGACTGAAATTTTTCTCAAGACTCCTATATCAACGCTATAACACAGAGTTATGGATTTCAAGCTGAATTCCTTTAGTAAATTACTAGAAATATTTCTGATGAACAGAGGAAGCTGCGTTTGTTTTGAACACTGGTGGCATACTCTTTTGATCAAAATAAACTTATAAGTAAGACCATACCATCTCAACCATCTACTCTGTGCTAACAGCCAGTGTAACTGGGATTTTAGATTTCTGATTTCTAAATTATTAGATGATACAGAAACTTGAGATTTGAAAAAAAATCTTTCCTGCTTTCATCTATATATTATTAAAAACATTGAAATAGCTCCTTGATAGCAACAGGGACTGTAGAGATTAGGTTATTGAATTTACAGATGGAACCAGAAGGTAACTTTCTTCCATCTGAACTTTTCTTTTCACAAACATCAGTAACCTAGAATTAATGGAAGAAACATTTTTTTCAATCTATGATGTAAGACTGGAAATGAAGTTTTGTTTGGATTCTGATACTGAAAGATTTTGCATTTAGGATGAGGCACAAGGCTTTTATAATTTCTGGACCACTCTTCATAAAAACATATGGAATCTTAGAAAGTTTTTATTGAAGATGGATACCTAGAAGACATTTTTCCCATTAATTGCTCATTTGAATTCCTTTTCTATCTGAAATCTCTGGAATGAAGTCTAACTGACTCAAACTCAATGCCAATACGGTCATGTTAATAGGTGAAGACAAAACTTGAGGCAGGGTCTGATAACTCCATAGTACTAAAAACTGAAACAACCATTTTTTCTAGAACTTTGTATCCAGAAGCTTCGGTAATAGATTATTAAAGAAACATAAGAAATTAAGGATATGGATTGTTTTTTTTTCTCTGAGAGCATATTAGATATGGTATAATTTATTTCCCAATCAGCATTCATTATTTTAATTTTTAGGAATTATCATTTACATATATTTGATTTCTTCTTCATGAAAACATTGAATATTGCAAAAATTGCTTTAACTGAGGATATTATATGAGGCAGTGAATTTTCAGATATCAGAAATTTAGCATAAGATTTGAATATCTTTTTATTTAAACTTGGAAGAGTGAACCTAAAATATGTGTGTTGAATGCCAAGAAATTAACTGCTTTTGGATTCCTCAGTTTCTTTTATGATTAAAGTACAGTAATATCTGAATCTCCTCTAAGTTACATTAAAGTTGTTTATCAATATTACCTTTTTAAAACCAACATGTGCCTTCTGAAATACCTGGTACATAGCATTCTTTTTGTCATATGTGATAATCATTAGAGTACTAGATTTCTACATTGTTCATATACAGGTGCAGTGATTTTGGGCAATTATGTTTAAAAAATGTCAGTATCATGTTTTCATTGCTCATTATGCTTGTCTAGGTCTTATATAATTATTTTAGTATAAAATAAGTTTTTTAATCCAACTGGAAATAACTCCCTAATAATAAAACTCATGACATCTAACTATTACCATCAAAATACCAGGTAAAATTTATATTAGGTGAAATTTATCTTAATCTGTTTTCTGTCCTTCCTTTACACGCAATACTGTTACCATTAAGTTGTGTAGAACCAGGGAAAATTCTATTTTTAGTATTTTTGTTATGATGCTCTAGGAAACTGAACTACTTGATAATGTAAATTTTGTTGAATTCTGTGTATATACCAGATCCAAAAAGCTTATACCTTTGTTTATATTTACTGAAGATGTAAACTTGCTTGTGGTATGTTTTTCCATGTTTGTTTTAGATAGAGATCTTTTGGCTTTCTGACTCCCTTTTCTAAAACACCTTCACCTAATACCTTCACCTAATAGTTTAGTTTTAGATCATTGCTTAATAATGAAACTCTTAACTTGTCTAATTGATTTGTTTACCAATGGTAAATAATTAAATGATATTCTTTGTGTCGAATACTACGTATTTTCTCATGGTTATAATTTAATGAATTTTATTCATGGAGTCATTGGGTTGGAATTGGGATGAAATTCATGCCTTTGTTTCTTAATAAATTGACGGTTTTCTTTGAGGCAGGAAAATTTTTTAGTCTTCCATATATTCTCTGAAATATAGAACAATCTTGACCAGAAAACTTTGTATATCCTGTTGTTTTCTAATTATGACAGCACATTGAATTCTTATATTACAGGCATTTGAAAATTCCACTGTTACAGTTCTCTTCTTTGTATTAATTGCTGTTTAGACCCCATAATTTTTAAATGAAATCAACTTTGATTTAAAGGGTCTGTTTTGGCAAATAGTAACATCACAAAACTTTAATATGAATTTTGCTACATCTCCTGTTTCAATACAGTATTGAGGCAGTCTGTCAGAATATGACAAACTATGTAGGCCTTTGTTCAGTTAAACATGTTTATTGGTGAGTTGAGTTCTGGATTCTGAGGTTTTTGCTTTTCTATTTCTTATGGCTTTATTGGTTTGTTTCAGAAGGCTTACTAAACTATAACAAATTGTAAGTCCTTGCCAAGTAAATATTGCTCTATGGCCAGAGAGTTGAGGAAAACCATGACTCTAAATTCTACCATGAATAAATTCTATGAGGATAGAATTACAAATGGTTGGTGACTTCTGAAGTTTTCCATGGAAAAACTTGCTTGTTGTTGTAGCAGAAATGATTTGTACATGTCCATAGTTTTATTTCCCCTTTCTGCTTTTTCTTTGTGCCCTGGAACATTGAAATAACAAAACTTGAGTGACTTACTGATTTTCTACCTTGGATTTTTTTAAGATTCCAAGTTGTGCAGAAGTGCCATTTTAAGTTTCCTAATAAGATACAAGCAGGGTTTTTAATGAAATTTGGCACAAGTATGATTATAAACATTCCTCACTACACTTTGTGATTATATGAAGTTTTCATACAGTAAAACCTCATTAAGTTGGATGTCCCTGATTGTGGAATTTGGGACTTTATTCTATATATAAAAAGGAAGAAGGTGGTCATAATTAATTCTGCAAACCAGAGTCCAAGGTATCTGCTTAAGGAAGTAATTCTCTTTAAATATTTTTAAAGTCTTGGCATAGAGTTTGTGAGTTGTAGATAATTTGTATTTATTAAAACTGGTATGTTAAAACCATGAATTTCTAAGACTTCCATGTTAACATGTGTGCATATAACCATAATTTCTTTATAAAGCTATTAATTAATTTTATTTGTTTATCAAACTCTGGCCTGTACTATATAAGGAACTTAACTAGAACTTTTTACTAAGTAGGCTGGCCTTCCCTGTAGATTTTTTGAATCAGTAATATTTGTAATATATCATAGGGGATGTTCTATGAGGATAGAAAAATCTGCTTTTTTGCTTAGCTGACATGGTTTAGCCATATTTCTCCTTGCAAGAATATTAATTACTATTTATTACAAAAATAAAACAAATACTTCAAAGCTAGATTTTTATCTTTGACTTGGAAATTGGGTGACCCAAAATTTGTCTGCTCTTGTCATTCCCTTCCCCATCCTGTTCTTTAAATTTCAAAGAATTAAAGGCAGTTCATTTAATAAAATTCTTATTATTAAATTATTATTAAGGGATTTTAATTTAATAAAACTCAAAAAGAGAGTGTAAAGGGAGTAAATTTTCAGATAGAAACCAAGACCTTTACTTAGCTTCATCTGTGGAGATGGGGGAAAATGACCCTTCCCTTTCCTTCCTTAGGATGCTAGATATATAACATCTTCTAACTCAGATGTTAAACACAGAGGATTTGTCTTACAAAGGGATGAAGGGAGACTTGTCATGCCTTTGGGAATGGTGGATTCTCACTTTTCGAGTCACTGGGTAATAGAGATGTACATCCACGTGAGAAAGCACAGGCCCCCCCCCCCACACACACAGAAAAGTATACATTTACACATTGCTCACAGGGTGGCCAGGACACAAGGGAAACAGTTCCTTTGGAAAATATAATCTGGGAGTTAATACATTTGCTTTGTATGGTGGACTGGTGTCTTATAGTAAATATTAATAATTCTGTTGGGACTTTGATTTTCAAACATTCAACTTTTAAATGTGTCTTTAGGAATTTATTTTGTATAAAAGTGTGGGAAATTAGATAAAAGTATGTTTATGAATTTATTTCCTCCAAATTTTTTTTCTTCAATCATACTAACTCATAAATGGTATGCTATATAGGGAGTTAGGTACTTATTTTTAAAGATTTTAAGGATAATGTTAGACAATGCTGTTTCTTAGTCCATGTGTATGTGTATGTATGTGTGTGTATTTATCTTTTGCTTGCCTTATTTAGCAGCTTTAATATTTAGGTATTCCTAAAATTTTGAATCTTTATCTTTTTAGAATCTGTAGAAGAACAAGATGTTCTTGATAATAGTACAGAGCAGACAGATGACAAAATATCAGCCACAGAGCAGACAAACCAAGTGATTGAAAAAGCATCTGGCTCAGAGGAACCAGAGGAGAAACAAGAAGAGACCGAGAATGAGGAAACCTCAATGAATGAAGCCAAATCAGCAGTTTCCAGAGATGACTCTATTCCTAATTCTGAACCAAGTGAAGAATCTTTGATGGCAAAGTAGTAAATGCTTCCATGTGCCTTCAACTGGATATTTATAGTCTTGTTGATGTCCGTTATTGCTTTTTAAGTGGTACTCCTTTTTTTCCTGCCCCTCTAAGACTATGCTTGGTATCATTTGAATTCAGGTTGCCTAGCTATTTGAACATGTCAAGGTTACATGTACTGGGTATTAAAATTAAAAGCAAGTGGTATCAGTGAAGTAAGATCCTTTTCAATGTACAGAGACCCACACTATTTAGACAACTTTAAGATATTTTTTGGTCCATTCTAAAAGTAAACAAACATAATAACATTTTTGTTTTCTATGTGTATAACCTGTAAATATCCATTTTGACATAGGAAGAACTTTGGTTAGGAATAAGTTCTCCAATAGTGTTTGTTTTAAGAAATGAAACCCAATTAAGATTTTGAATGCTTCATTATTAAAAATTTTAACTCTTAAGATATTTGCTAGCAGGGAGAAATATCTATTTAGGTGTTTACATTAAGTGGTATGAAAGTTGTGACTGTAACTACATAGACATTGGTATGAATTCTTAATAAGAATGCAATTGTACAATCAAGTGCAGTATTTCTTTTTGATATCTTTTATTTTGCAGCTGGGCCAGAGGCACATGATGTATATAATTAGTTTATGTTTACATAGTAACATAGGAAATATCTCTGCACTTGACTGTACTTGAATTCTGAACATTATTTATACTTGTAAAATAATGATACATAAGTGAATTTTGTGCTCTTGTGTGTATTTTGTTAAGGAAAATAAAGATAATCTGGCAGCAGTTTCTTTTTGTTAAATATCTAGACTTCTTCAAACAGTATCTTGGTGGATGACTTGGCTTCTTGACAAACCTTAGTAGAAAGAACTCACAGTAGAATAAATCTGTAGATTCTGCTTAGAGCAAATTATGATGCTTTTATTCAGACTTGTTGCCTTCCACATTCAGAGAAATAGTAACAGTTAGAGGTTCTAATCAGAGGTTAGGTTTTTCTGATTCAGGAACATCTTAGGCCAATTTTAATTTTTAACTTTCAGAAACAAGTTTTATAAGCACAGGCAGTTTTTGGCAGTTCATTGGATTTATTATTTGTACTAAGGAATAACTTGGAAAAAATGTTTACCCAGAATGGTAATCCTTGGACCTTAAATACAGTGTGATTATCTTTTATAGCATCCTTTTATCTTTATTTTCCAATATTGAAAAAAATTGAAATCAAGTTATGCCAAAGGGAGGAATATATTATACCTGTGTGAGAACAGTATGTCTGGCTAATGTTTCAACATTGTACATAGTTTATTAAAAATCAAATAAAATATTTTTAGCATTTAATAATTTATTTTTATGAGTTAGTATCTTGTATATGATAGGTATTTTTAAGGAACCCAGTCTTAGGCAACTTGATATAGTGACCAGAGTTTTTGAGCATGCAGAATTTGGGCTTAAATTCTAGGTCTGCAGCCTTGGGCAAGTTACCTAACCTGTCAGAGATGGTTTCCTCATCTGTAAAATGGGAAGCAGAATACTTATTTTTCAGGGATCATTTATGTAACGTGCCTAGCTCACTGCTTGATAATTAATAGATACTAAGTAAATGGTAGCATTTGTTATTACAGACATCTTTGTGAAATATAGGCCATGAATTCTTCCTGTTGCAGATAAGGTAATTAAAAAAATAATATGAATGTATAATTCAGCTGTTGAGAATCAAGCCCAAGTTTTTCTCATCAGCTTTTATTATATGTATGTATATAAATATATGTTAAGGAAACAGGAAGCTGAAACTACGAAATATAATTTTTTAAAAAAACAAATTTAATCAGGTTTTCTTTTTTGTTATGTTATCAGCCCATAGACATCTTAGTTAACACCTTGTAGAGTCTTATTATAAAACATTCCAATTTGAATGTATATTGCTGGAAAATGAGTACCTCAGATAAATATAATTTAATGATAGAATCAAGCAGATTTGAGAAATATATATGGAAGAAGTTTAAAGGGGGATTAGTAAAATTATTACAAGAGGTGACATGCTTATAATCATGTAGTATCCTTTAGATAGAAACATTTTTTTTTATATTGGTATAATGAGCAGTTAATTGTTGAAAGAGTAGTAAAATTTCCTATTTCTAATTATTAAGACTAGTATAAATGAGAATTGCCAAACTATTAAGTACTATTAGAGTGATCTGAACTTCCTTACTTTCAGATGTTTACAGGCCATCATCTCAACTCTTCTCACTGTGTCCTAAGCATGATCTGCAAACATGATCTAGCTTCTCTCTCTCCATCCCTCCTCCATTGTTGTGCTGTAGCCACATGGGCCTCTTTCAGTTCTCTGACCAGTTCTCTAAGCTCTTTCTTGCCTTTGGTTTCAGCTTAAATTATCTTTCCTCAGAGAGCTGCCCTCCCAAACTCCCTGTCTAAAGCTGGCCTCTGCCTTATATTGTCATGCCTCTCTGTCTCTGCTCACAGTCCTTATCACAATTTGCAGGTATTTTATGTATTTACTGTCTATTTTCACAACATAAAGTCTGTGTGTACAAGTATCTTGTTTTTCTTATCACATCTGTATCTTGTGGGCCTAGCACAATGTTTGGTATATATTTATTATGTGAATAAATAACTTTGTTGCTAAATCCAGTGAAAACTCAGTTCTTGTTTCACTGCTTGGCAGTATTGATGATGTTGAGTACTTGCTCTTCTTTGAAACACTGTTTTTTATTTTGGCTTTTGACATTTCACACTATTATTCTCTTCTCTTGCTCTCAGTGTCCTTTGCAGGTTTCTCTTTTTCTGCCCATCTGTTAAATATTGGTGTTCCTTGGGTTCTACCTAGTTGTTATTTCTTCACTCTGCATATTCTTTAGGGACTGTCACCAATACCTATGAACTTAATTACCATCTGTCTCTCTGAATTTCAAATCTCCAGCCTTGATCTGTTTCCTTCACTTCAGAGCTGTATATTCACGCATCTATTGGCATATCTCAGTCAGTATATTCAAGAATGAACACTGTGTTTTCCTTAAAACCTGGTGGAGAACCTTCAAACCTATGTTTCTAATCTCATCCAAGTCAGAAGTTAGAGTGTATAAATTCATCCTTTTCTTTATATCCAAACTGTCAATTCCTGTCTTCTAAATAACCTTCCAGTTATATTATCATGTATCTATCCCATTCACATTGCACTAATACTAATAAACATTTGCACTCTTATTCTATATCAGGTAACATGCCAATTGCTGCATATTTAATATTTATTCTTTGGCAAGAATCCTGTGAAGATTTTTATCTGGATCATAGAAAACTGAGATGAAAAGAGAGTAAGTGTCTTAGTTCATTTTATGCAGCTTTAACAGAATACCACAGACTGGATAATTTATAATGAACAGAAATTTATTTGGCTCACAGTTCTGGAGGCTGGGAAGTCCAAGAGCATAGTGCTGGCATCTGGCGAGGGCCTTCGTGCTGCCTCATCTGGTTGCAGAAGGCAGAACGGCAAGAGAGGGGAAGAGCAAGCAAGAGATTGAATTTACAGCCTCAAGCCCTTATATAATTGGCATTAATCCAGCCCTCATGACCTAAACTCCCATTAGGCCCCCACCTACCAACTCTGTTGCATTGGGGATTAAGTTTCCAACATGCTTTTTTGGGGGACACGTTCAAACTATAGTAGTAAGCAACACGCTCAAAGTTGTACATCTGATAAGTGGAAAATCTGGGACTTTGAATGCAAGCAAATGCAGAGACCTCACTCTTAATTGCTGTTATACTGCTTTCTAATTTGGACCTCCATCATTTCAGCTTTACAAAGCTGCCTTATCTGGTTTCCCTGTCTCCAGTCTTGCATATTTGCTGTCTATTCTGTGCATTGCAGCCTGAGTAAGATTTCAAAAATGGAAAACAAATTATCTCACATCAGTGCTTAGAAACTCCTCACTGTTCTGGAGATGAAGGTCAAATTTGGTATTATAGCCTAGTAAAGCCTGCATAATTTTGTTCCTCTGGCATCTTCTCACACTACAACTACTGCCACTGCCACTGTCACTGCCACCTCCCCTTGCCACGTTTTTAATGTAACACATTTTTAGTGTATTTATACTAATCTATACTAATGATTTTTGTGCTTCACATATGCAAAGTCTTTTCTAATCTAGCCTTCTTGAGCTCTTTCCCTGCCTGAGATATTGTTCCACTCACAAAGATATTTTATTTTAACTCAACAAAAATAGTTGTTGAATTGTAATAGTTCCAGTTAGAATCCAAGTTTGGAAATTTTGCTACTTGTTAAACTATGCCTTTTATTCTTGAAATTGTATCAGCATCATTATAGTTTTGTGTTTGTGTGTGTATGGGGAAGTGTGTGTGTGAGAGAGAACTGGTTTCTTCTGTTTTTGTTTTTTTGAGACAGGGTCTTGATCTATCATCTGGGCTAGAGTGCAGTTGTGTCATCATAGCTCACAGCAACGTCAAACTCCTGGGCCCAAGTTATCCTCCTGCCTCAACCTCCTGAGTAGCTGGGACTATAGACACATATCACCAGGCACAGCAAATTTTTCTGTTTTTTTGTAGAGATGAAGTCTCACTATGTTGCTCAGACTGGTCTCGGACTCCTGGCCTCAAGCAGTCCTCCCACCTTGGCCTCCCAAAGTGCTAGGATTGCAGGTGTGAGCCACCGCACCCAGCCAAGAGATTCTAAATATATGGTTTTCATTAACTATGCTGAGTTTTAGAAAAGCTAAATGACTTTTACATAGTCATAGGGGCATCGGACACCTGAGCCAAGCCGGAACTCAGATCTCAACTCTTTCATGCAGGATACTTTATATTGAACCACTAATTTTATGCTGCCTCTCACTACTGGTTTAGAGTTTAAGATTACTTAAAAAATACAAATTTACTTCTATTTCCAGATGACAGCAACTATTTTTTTAAAACTTTTTTCTTACAGTGTTACTTTGTAATATTATACTACTTTATGGTATTACTTGTATTTTATGCAAATCAGCTAGTTGAAGGGTCAAAAATGAAGATAATTTATGAATTATGGATAGCTATTTGAAATCATGGAGAACAGAGCTGCTTTAGAAAATTAGGAGAAAATAATGTAGTAAGGTACTATTTAGTATAACTTCAATTCATTGTAAAAATTATAGATGAGATCTAGATATAGTTAATGAACTCCCAAAGGGCCATTAAAAATAATTCAAGTACTTATGTAAAAATGAACCAAGGTAACGATGGTTGTGAATTGATCTGCTAAATCTTATAGCTTTGTCATTTGACTTGTTCTGAATTATTAAACTTCTAAATATATTCTAATGGTCAATAAGTACATATATCCAGTCTCTGAATTTAGACAAATATATAAAGTACATTTGTTAGACTACAAACATAAGTAAAAGCTAAAATGAGTATAGAATTAAAGCCATGTTATATCAATCCATAAAGTATTAATTTGTCTCAGCCTAATTTTTTCCTCCTCAGAAACTAATGTACAATTTCTACTTTAATACTATTTTAAAATGACTTTTTAAAAATTGCTTTATTTATTGGATAGTAGGTATCCCCCAATTACCATTTTTATCAGTTTGCCTTTGTGTAAAACTTAGATTCCATTAAATTTTCTATTCTTCCTCCTCCAGAGCTCCTGTTATATGTGGCTTAATTTATACTGCTCATGGGCATTAGCAGAAGAAAACATTGTCCACTTATAAAGTTCTATATTATTTGATGCTTTTTAAAACCTACATTTTCTGCTTTTTCTCTAGTTTTTTTTAAAAGTATTTATATCTTCCTTTTTCTTTGGCAGCAGTATTGTTAGAAGTTGGAAGTACACTGGGAAGATTAAAAAGCGTTCTTAAAAAATCTCCCTCGTAAATTAGATTTTTAAGTTCTTAGTCCAGGATTCTGTGAGAATAGGCCAAATTTTCAGCTGCCAAAGATTTTTACCAGATCCCTGGCACTTCATTTAGGAAAACTGGGAAAAATCATTTACTTTCATGAAAAGAAATATTTCTATCATAGTCTGATTTTGAAGGGTGAAGAAAGTGGGAGATTAAATGAACATTTTTTGAATACCTTCTCTTGATCAGGCACTGTGCTCTAGATACTTTCACACAGTTCTTGTCACTGTGTGAGAATATAGAATCCTATCAAAGAGATTAAATTCATTCCCCAAGACTATTTAGTTAATGGATGTTTCATTTATGGATGTTGTGAATGGAATCTGAAGCTAGGATCTTTAAGTCCCTGTTCTTTTCACTACCTACAATTCCTCTCCTTTGGTAGCTGAAAAAACAAAGATTAATGCTTTCTTGGGCTTCTCATGTTTTTGTGATAACTTAAATGTTACTTCTTCAGTGCAGTTTTCCCTTAACCTAAGACTTGCCAGACTCTCCACTCAAACACCCTGCCCTTGAAATTCCTTCATGATGTTGTCTCTTGCACCAAACTATGAATTCATTGAAGGCAGGACCATATCTGTTTTTACTCCTCATTTTATACCTAGTGTCCAGCATAAAGAAGACACTTAATATCTATTGAATAGGTAGTATGCACACAGACAGAAACATAGAATGGTAAATATTGATATAGACTTAGTGCAGGTATTATAGTGTGGGGCATTTTGCAAATCTCAACATTTTTGAGCTATTGAGTAGAAAAAGCCAGGTTAACTTGTTCCTCACAGTTTAAAGAAAGTCCAATTGGTTCCTCTGTCTCTTTCTAATCCATTTTCCACATTGCTATTGGAGCTTTCTAAAACATAAATTTTTAAAAATATTCTAAGTCTCATTTGTGTGTTGCAAACTCCTTACGCAGCTTGCAAGGAAGCCCTTCAGAATCAAAAATCTGCCTTTCCATCCTATTTCCCAGTATTCTCTTTTGTGCTCTGGCCATAGATGGGTATTTCATACTTCCCAGAGATGTCATGCACTGCCCTTATGTGATGCTATTCTTGTTAAATTCTCATTGAAGACACAGCTTTATCTGTAATCTTCTGAGTAGCATCTTTCTCAACTTGCATAAGCAGTTACTTGCTTTCTCTATTCCCATGGTACTTTACACACTTTTTGTGTAACTTGTGGTTTCCTGACCTCTTATATGTTCTGTCTACCCCCATCTGACTGTGAACACTGAAAATAGGCCATCTTTCTCAATTTTTATTTTCTAACTCTTGCTTTCCTCAAACAAAACAGGAAATAAAACAACAACAAAAAACCTGGCATGGTGCCTGCTACATGTATGTTTAGAGAGTGGATTCATATGAGAAAGTTTTAGATCTGATTTTCCCAACACCAGTGGTTGGTGTGCTACTTCTACCTGAAACACCTACAAATAAAGAAATTGATGCTAGAAAGTGAGAAGGACTAGCTAAAAGTGTAAGAATATGGCAATTTTGAGCAGGTAGGAGGATTCATTTGTTTTGTACTCTCAGTGCTTGACATAGGAGAAGCTCAATAACCATGGATGAACTGAACTGGAAGTGACCTCAGAGCACATGTGCTCAGGTGGGATTATAGTGCAGGAGCTCTTCTCTAATTCTCACAAATTCACGATCTGGGTAAAGTTTCTAAATTGTACATAAAATAATTTGGGTTTGTTTAACAAACTCCCATTCTTGAAGCTCACAATAGCCCACACTTCCTGCTCCCATAAACACCTATGGAATGAGGTATTTAAAAATATGCTTTTGTTTTGGTTTTTATTCATTGTCTGATATCTGACCCATGTAGTGTTATAATTGACATTAAGTTAGAAATCATCTAGATAAAGTTGCTGCTTTTCTTGACATCTGTTGGGCCTAGACACACACACACATTCATACACATGCATGCAAACAGTATAATTTAAGAATATTTTCTCTTTCAGTATATAGGTCATGGGAATTCAGACCTTAAAGTTGAATACTTACTTCAAAAAACCATTAAAAGGAAATGTATACTATACATGGCAAGTATAATAGAACTTGCACTAGTGTGGTTTATTTTATGAATTGTAGTCAATCAAGTTGTTGTGTTTCTAAAAATAAAACTGGCTACTGGTGCCTTACTGTCGATAGCAAGATTTCTAAAGTCTTTGCCTACCTGCCAGGAGTTGACACATTTGACACATTTTATTTAAGTGCAGTGGTTTGGTTTTTAAAAAATGTTTTTTATAGCAACAAAAAGGGATCAAATATATTTAAGATGAACTTGTATTCTCAATATGAGTGTTCACATGGACAAAGCATACATGAATTTTTGAGGTAAGACACTGAATTTTATAAAGTAAACTGAGTACAAATAAAATTGATATGCTGGAGATACGTTTTGTGTGGATGTTGTGGATTCTTCCTGGTCCTTTTCAGTACAATTTTTTCTTTTGATTTTTGAAGACCTGGATTCTTTTTGCATATCTGTATAATCTTCTCTTCAATAAGGTAATCTGTAGTTGTACTCGATGAAATTAAATTATATTTTGTTTATTTCAAAACAACCACAATCACTACTGAAAAAGGAGGGAGATGTTTTCTTTCCTACTGTCTCCCCATATCCTGACCACCAAAGGAGAGAATAGCAGTTCATGTTTTAGTAGATTCTGATAAGAACAATTTACCCAGAAAACAATTGTAAGCAATAGTTTGAAGCCAGTATGTAAATGTCCAATTCTCATTTAAGGTCAGGATGGCACAAGACTACTAAATTGTGTGTTGGCATGGTAGTGCTCTGTATTTGGGGTGGGAAGAGGAGAATGGGAAGCAGATGCTTTGCCTCCCAATAAAGAAGCTGAATTTGGGGCTGCTTAGTTCCAGATGAGTAATGAGATCTGGTGGCCGACCCTTCTGTTTTTAACAGTGCCTTCAATAAGCATGTAAACAATTCAGTTTGTGCATTATAGGTTTTATTGTCTCTAAAGAGTGATTTATGTCCTTATTTCTGTATTATTGTCCACCAGGTACTGCCCTTTGTCAGAGGGCCTGCACTATCTAATTTTTTAGACCTTCGTCTTCATTAGTACAGCAATTTTAGCTTGTGATCATTGTACTAGAACTCATTGATAAGCTAAGACAGTATGAGATTCATAGTGCTGACATCTAACCTTGCCACTGGCTTCTTGACCCTTTTGCTTCCGAAACATGGGTTCATTTTTTTTTTCAACCTAAGGTAGAACTCCATCTATTTTTCACACACATTGTGGGCAGTTTAAAGGTTGGTCAGAATCAAATATTGTGCTTTCAAATTTGATAATGTATGAGTACAGAAGGATGACCTTTGATGCATAGTCATACATCAACATGACATGAGCAGTAAATGCAGCAATTACCTTTACTACGTTGAAACGCTGCTTTAGTTTTCATCTTCAGAACAATTATTGCAAAAACAAAAAAGTGCATTTATGTTATAGCTATGAAATTTTTAAAATTATGTATCTTTAGGAACAGTCCTAATTTATATATTTGTTTCCGACATAAGTTTGGTTTCATAAGATACAATACTTTACTAACAAATGATGTTAGTTGTTCTGATAGTATTAAGCAGATTGATGTAAAGCTACTTTGTGTTTTATGAATAGGTTATTTTTCAAGAGGAGTAAACACTGTTTCAGTGTGAAAGAGTTTTATTACCTGTGTTTTAAAATATATTCAGGTCTGTGCTTAGTGGTTATCTAAAGGAATATTTACTGATGACAAGGAATTTTATGTTGTGGCAACACATAGCTGCATATGGCTTCTGCCACTGTCTATGGGATTGTTGCCCCAGTGTGTTCATTTATTCATTTCTTCTTTAATGAATGTCTTCTATGTGCCAGGCATTAAAGATATAAAATGAATGAGACATGGACCCTACTTTCAGGGAGTTCACAGTAGATGGTTTAGTCTAATGGTTCAGTTCAATCTTGAGAAGTCCCAAGATGAAAACATAGAAAGTTTACTTAGTAAGTGCTAAGTGAAGTGTGCATTGGACTTAAAGTCAGGAGACCAGGTTCACCTTTTGGCTCTGCCACGTTCCAGCAATATGACCTTTGGGGAAGTTATGTAACCTCTCTGAACCTTAGTTTCTTTGACTATAAAAAAATATGTAGTGCACAGAGCCACTATGAAAAGAAAGTGAGAGGGAACGTTGAGGCCATGTCTGGTCCAGGATGGGAAACTTCCTTTTCTACTTCCCATCCTTCCATTATCTCTCTCTGCAATTCTCAGTCTGACAGTTTACTATTTCTCTGTAAATTGCTCTTTTTATGGTATAAAGGTTGTTAACAGGGATTCTGGGAGTCCTAGGGCCTCTGGAAATTGTCTGCAGAATTTTGTATGTGTGCATGCACATTTCTTCAGGAAGAGAAAATACAGCTTTCATCTAATTTTCAGAGGGGACCATAAGTCAATAGAGGAGGAATGATGTACCTCTATTCTAGGAGAATAGCTAACTATCAAATATATTACTTATCATTACTCTAATATTTGAATTGATGATATAAAAAAATATCAAATGACCCTCAAATACCCTTTCTTCAGGCATTAAAGAATCCTTCAAGGTATTCTCATGACCATACTGTCAGGTACAAAAGAAGCAATACTACACTAGCAAAATTAATATAAACATGCATTTAGTGCATGAATATTGAGTGTTTTTAGATTTCTGATAGCTTTATCAGTGACAACTTTCAAACATGAGACTAGCATAAAACTTGTCAGGTTAGTAAAGATAAATTTTGGAAATAAGATATGAGTATTGTAAGGAATCATATGTATGATACTGGATCGGATATCAATATTTCTGTCCCTCCCCACCAGTTTATTCTTTGTTTCCCAGTCTCCCCGTCCCAGGAAGTTCCTGGTTGTGTAATGGTGTCCTAGAATTAGTTTTTTTCACCAATGTCTGCCCATTTTTCTCTCTCTTTGTTTTTAATATTAGAAATCTAAAGCACAATGATAAAAGTTTTGAAAAGCTATTTTACTGCATTCTATCATTGTAACACATTGTTTTCTCTTCCTTAGGTTTCCTTTGAGCTGTTAGTCCTTTTACCCTACACAATTGTATTCTTAAGACAAAACTGTGTCTGAGTGAGGTACTCAGTGTGTGGGATCACACTTGCTTCCTGTAGCTCCTCTCACATGAACTGATGTTAGCAAACCCATGAGTCATTACTGACTACTTGGTATCATCTGAAGCCATGTGAACATCTGGTCATCAGGAAGAGATTGGAACCCTTTAACTTACTTTTTATAGACCACAGAGCAGCTGCCAAATGGTAATGAGTTTTTTACCCAGTCAAGCTGAGGACTTAGATGCCTACCTACTCTTGCTCCTTTCTCTAATATTTCCTCATTAATTTCTTCCTCAGAATGGATTTTGAGTTTGAGTTTGCATGTTTTCATGGTCAAAAGCTGTTGCATAGTAAAATGAAATTCATCACAGTGTTATTAATGATAGTGAAAAAAATAGGTGATCAAAATGTTCAGAAATGCGGGAAGGTGTTTAATGCATTTAAAATATTTTTGAAGTTTTAAAAAATTAGTGAAAATGCTCATGATTTAATATTAGGAGAAAAGTGGATATAACATTACACAGTATATACAATCTGGTCTTATATGTGACCATAATGCACACATGTATTTAATATATATGTATATATACATATATATAAAGAACTAGAAACATGGCAATGTTTTAACTGATTATATTTTAGTTGTAGGAGATGGGTTACTTTTTTTCTTATACTTTCTAAATTTAATATCAAAGATGTATATTACTTTCAGAAATTCTAATTTTTAGAGTAAAAATGTCAAAAATCTAGAATAATAATTTACAACAAATCACTGTGTTACAGAAAGATTTCTAATTCAAGTTAATGGTTCAGTTATTCCCAAATTCAGAACATTTCCTTATGTGCAAATCTTTTGGGACAGAGTTGAATGAAATTTAGCTTCAAAAGGGAGAGAGAATCAAAACCTGAGAAGAAAAAGAAGAAAAAAGTTTATCTGAGCAGTAAAAATATAGCGACCTCTATTGCCTTGGAAATAAAGAAGAAGAATGAATGCTTTATGAATTATATGGGCTTAAAAATTCAGGAGGAAACTGAGAAACTCAGATACTTTTTTTTCTTCCAGCACTTTAAATAAAGCTCTCTCAGTTTGTAAAGTAGTATGAAAACTCCTTGCACACATTTACATATCTTCTCTACCTCCCGTTATATGCACATATATAGACATACACAGCTCATTAATTCCTTTAATTAAGAGAAATGAATCATGGCTTTTGCCTCCTAAAAAGTACTTGCTTTGTTATACTCAATATGGCACCATAATCTTTGATCTTCCCTTAATATATTTCTTTGGAAATCTCACAACTAAGTTTATATTGAGACTGCTTCTTATGGATGTTCAAATAATTTCCTAAACCTAGGTTTTGATACACATTTAAAAATGATCACAATACAGCATGCAGTAATGCATGTTAATGCAGTTTGGTCTGGAATTGTGACAGCAATTATACCAAGATCTGATTCAAGCTTCACAAATTGAGAATTTGTGATAATTTGTAATAGAGGTGAGAATGAATTTCACTATTAGAAGATTCAAATTCAGGTAAATTTATAGTATATGTATGGTTTTGTAGAAATATTCACTTAAGAGGTAGCTATTTTAAATGTCTAATGACAGCAGCATAAGTGGAGGCCATTCTGATGTGCTGGTTTCCTATGGGAGAAACCATAATTGACCAAATGCTAATGTATACCAGCCTGCTATAAGACAGTTTATATCTGATCCTTAGAAGGAATCTTTGAAATAGATGATGTTCATCCCTATATTGTAGATAAGGAAGCTGAAGTTCAACGTCCAGTAACTCATCCAATGTCACTAAGCTAGTAAGTGGCAAAGGCAGGATTTGAACCTAGCTTGATCTTATTGTCGAGCCCATAAACATTCCACAACCTACATTCTTATGTATTTGTTAAAGTTGGCTTTTTACCAGCAACACTTATCTTTATCATATCTACTTTAGAGTGATTAAAATATCCTGTAAAAATGTCCCATAGTAATATTTTTTTCGATATTTTGAAGAAATGAAGACTATCCTGAAAAATGCCTTTAGTAAGATGACCACCCCTTAGATTGGCCTGATTTCATGAAATACTATTGGAGATTTTATTATTATTTAAGAAAGTGAAAAAGAATATCATACTGCTTGCTGGCTTTTGCTCTACTTAGGAGCACTGTGCATTTTTTTCTAACTTCACCATTGACTGTGATTCTTCTGTGATAACATGCAGAGTGGAGTTGATTTGTAACAACAGCAGAAAAGATGTGCATAAATTTCATTTCTATTCTTAGTACTAAGTGAATTTTTAAAACCAACAGCTAATTTCTTGATTTCGTCCCATTTAAAAAATTTTGTCTCCAATGAGATCATCATTGAAAACATTGAAAAAAGCCTAATATTTTTGTTTCTCAAAATGTTTGTTCTAAGTACACAGCAAATGCTGGTTTGATTTACACAAAAGATGGAGGCTTCTTCTTTGACCAGATGTTCACCAAGGGACTGTCTCAGGTGCTGAGTGAGTAGAAAAACAGACTGTTTTTCCTCTGCTCTCACACCACAGTAATCAGTACAGAAGCTTCTGTGGCCAAATATGTGAGGAGTTTCCCCCCTACACCAAGCAAGCAAGTGTAAGTTTTCCCCCTACACTACAGCTGACATTATCCAGGTGTCCTCCAACTCAATTCAGGCACTATCTCCCTGAAGATCCCACAGGGTGAGGGCTTAGTCCCCAAAACTGCCCTCCTCAAGACATCAAACACAAGTCTGGGTCTCTAGACTTGTCAGAGCTTCTGACTGACTGGCTTCAAGTTGGGGTTTCCCCTCTTTGGGTTTGATTAATTTCCTAGAGTGCCTCACAGAACTTAAGGAAACATGTTTACTGGTTTATTATAAAGAATATTACAAGGGATATAGATGAAGAGATGCATACAGTGAGGTATGGTGGAAGATTCATGGAACGTCCACGTCCTCCCTGGGTGCTACCTTACAAAAATCTCTATGTGTTTGGCTAGCTGGAAGCTCTCCATACCCAGTCCTCTTGGGCCTTTTATAGAGACTTCATTGGATAGGCATGATTGAAGTATGGGCAATCATGTAGAATTGTGACTAGACAAAAAGCATAAAGGACCTAATACTAATAGACAGTGCAGAACCAGGAAGGCCTGACTGTTCACATTCTTCTTGGCCTTTCTGTGTAGCATTCCTTCCCCATAGGTATGGGACAGTATCCCTTCTGAAATGAGGGTCTTATGACCTACAGTCAGACCAGGTAGGTCATAGAATTTCTCTATGGCCAGCTTCAAGACAGAAAGGCAAGGAAGTTTGTATTTTTAGTTTCTATGTTCTGCCTTGGAAAAAAATAACAAGGGGCTATTGGAGTTATAATCCAGGAACAGTAGACAAAATCCAGTTTATACACAGACACACACACACACACACACACACACACACAAGTACCTTCACCTCTCCACTTAGAACTGTTTGGCAAATAGAAGTTCCTCCATGCATGTTTGTTGAATTAAATTTTTTCTTAGCAGGACACTGATAAGTGTGCTGATATCAGATTCTCACCTTCTCTGAAATTTGGGGTCCATGACCCAAATGAAGAAATCTTGACTTTGGATTTTTTTGTGCCTCTAGGTTTTCTACTGTGCTGTAGCAGAAGCCAGGGAGAGAGAAGGGTGTGTGGACTCTGCTATCAGCTCCTCATCCCCTGAGGCACAGGCATTGACAATCAGCTGACTTTTCCCGCTTAATCTTTGGTTAGAGGCACTAGCTTCACCCCTAAAAGTCAGCTGCCTTGTCTGGCTCTTTACCCTTCCCTCCCTTGTGCATCCTTCCTCTGTGACCATCCTGTGATCTCCGGTACTTTGCATGTCTTTTCATTGCATTTGGGGTCAGTATCAACATTTGTATTAGTTCTTTATGGCTTTTCCATGTGGTTTTCATGACTCTTCTCTATTATCTGTAATTCTTGCATTGTGATGGTTCTATTCACAAAGAACATGAATTCTACAAACTTCTACGAACTCATTTTCCTGTTGCATTTTCATCGTTGCAGGTATTTGATAAGGTAGATAAAGAAGTGGTTCCGGACTGTGAGACTCGGGGCTGCCAGGAAGGTCAAGAGGAGAATGATGGGGCCAGAGCAGTTGGGCTGGAGAAAGAAAGAAAGGGCATCTGAATTGGAAAGGAGGACACACTGAAGCCCCTTTCTAAATGTACTTTAGTTACATAAGAATTCTGAATTTTCAGGTGATATTTGATTTCCTATCCCCTTCCCAACCCTCACCCAGCACTCAAGACTCTTGTTCTGTCCTCTGACACTTCTGCTCATAGCTAACTGGGCAAAGCAGTTACACAGATGTGTTTTGTTCCCTGCCATATTCCAAATACCTAGAATATAGTAGGTCATCAATAAATATTTGAATTCCCTAGAAATAATCTGTGAGCACCTAAGCATTAGTAAGTAGGCTAGATTTTCCCAGGATTTTTGCAGGGGTGATGGACAACATAGTTTATGTTCAGGAGGAGATTCTCCTTCTAGCTATTCTTTTACTGAGAATGGAGACCAAACTATTTTAAGAGAGCTACTCTTCCAGTGCCTTGGATGCTACCATAAACAGATCCTTTTCAGGTAAGCGCAACATTTAACAAAGCAGACTAGGTGAGAATGTTCATGAGAATCTGCAGGTAAGGTGTACACATATGTGATCTTATGGGTGCTATTTTAATTCAATGAGTACATATCAAACACCTACTATATGTAGAGAACTCAGCTAATGAGATACTATGTTAACTGTCCCAAATCAGAAATTGGTGTACGACCAGAGACCTCCTAGAAGCAATGCCTTAACCAAAGACAGCAGTGAGAATGGAATAGGGTGTCCGTTAAATCCCTCAAGGGACTAACCATGATATTTTGCTGGATAACCTTTTGCTATGGTGTCTGCAAACAAGCTGGGAACTGAAAGAGGAAGGGCGGGAGACTGATGGGCGTCTACACCTCAGAAGCTACCTTATTTTGTAACTTGTCTCATCCATGGTATTTGTTTAATGACATGTATGCTGTGGATGTGTGTGTGTGTATGTGCTCAATTACTCCACAAAAGACCACGAAAGCTTAAGTGATCTCAACAGCTAAATTTCTCTATGTCACAAAGCCACAAAGCCAGCCTGGAATAGTGAAATTCCCATGAAATTGAATTGATCCTCAAATTATTGCTTAAATGATAGTATAGTAGAAACTTAAGACCATATTAATGCTAATGGGAATAGCTCAGCTAATGCTGTGCAAAACCAGTTGAGAAGTGCATCAGGCATGCTACAAAAAGGCTATTATGCTCATCTTTTCATAGATGCATGATTTGTTTTATTCTTAAAACATTTGAGGTTTAAAGTTTTTATACCATGCTTTATAAATAGAAGTGTAATGAGGTTGAAAACCAAAATAGTGCTCACCACTGTGCAGAGAAATAGAAAAAACAACCTTTGGCCGAATGGTGCCCATTTGAATTCTTTTTTCTAAAAATCCAATTTAATTTTTTTATCCCTCGTCTCATTAACCCCAAGATTTAGAAAACTGAATGCTACCTGAGTCGAATAAGAGTGACAATGCAAAACATTTTCAAAGGGGTTAGTTTTAGTATTGATCATCTCTTAAACATGTTAAAATTAAAATATGCTTACATTATAAAACCACTTTGTAAGATGTACGTGATTTATCCCTAAGTTTGAATCCACATGTCTTACATGTATACTGAGCTTTTATTTATGCCTTGAAAATATAGCAGATAAAAAGCATAAGTGTTTCTGATATTATGTTTTGTCATCTTCAGCTAAGAAGATTGAAATCCTGAGAAACAATTTTCTGAAGAAATGAAATCGTATGCCCTCCTGAACCCTTTGGGGAAAATCTCTGTTTGCTCAGAATATGAAATAGTAAAACAGTACAAGTAAAATAGCCAGCTTTGCCACACGTGTCACGGTGCTATTTGTAGTGTTCAAAATGATGTTTTAAAAGATTTTCTGGGGTTTTATGTATTTATTTATATAAGGAAATAACTGGTACAAATAATATTTGCACAATCTTGCTGATGTAAGATTTTTCGAATCAGATGTATTTATTTTCTGGAAAATTTGGCGATTGCTTTGAAGCCCTTGTGTTGTATAACTTCATAGAGAATCTGTAAGAAGGTGATTTCAGAAGTGCTCTGTATAGTGGTAGCCTTTCTGAAAATATTAAGAGTGTCCTCCAATGTCCTTGTCTCCTGGGCACTTAGAGTGTCTTCAGTAGACTCATTGGTCTCATAGGGTGGGCAAAAGAATGCCTTGCAGAGAAAGAAAATTTTTTAAAAGGCAAAATAAGTAAACAAAGAAAAACCAAAAACCTCATTGTTGATATTTTAACTTCTATATTTTTCAAAGAGAAAATAATCCCATTTAGAGTAAAGAATTTCCACATATTGTCACTTCTCATCCCTTGGGTAATAAATATCCCTCCTCCTTGGCCTAGATGGTGGTCCAGATAAGCCAGTGTTGTCAGGTTGAAAGTGAAGATTCTGTAATATCAAACCTGATGTTTTTTACAAGTTGGTATAATATAGCAAACAATTTTGATAGCATATCTTTTGCTCTTATTGTTAGATCTTGGATTTAGGGAGAAGAGTTTTTCTTTTCATTTATGAATCTGATTAGATAAATCATATAAACAAGATGTTTAAATTTTGTAGGTAAACTATACTGTATTATAAAATTATAACAGTACATAAGTGCGCAAAGCCACTTGTTAGAGATAGTTTATAAATGATGACAGAAAAATCTATCTCCATATTCATATTCAAATATTATGTTTGACATCAAATGGTTTTCTAAGCTTGATTACTCACCTTAATCAACAATCTTGGCTCCAAATATTTTGGCTTATTTCAAAAGTCTACACTTTTATCTTCAATGATAAAGAATGGGTACCATTGAGGAGATTCTGAGGAATAGCTGGTAAGCTGTGAAGGCCATCCCCAAAATGGAGTTCCAATGTTAACTTGAGAAACGGCAGCCTGATAGGGGTAAGTGCACAGTCCTAGAGTGATGGCGTTGAGGGGAAAAGCACATACTTGGGGTTTAGATTCTACCATAGTTATTGAAAAATCAAAATTGTTTTAATGTGGAGTCATATCTTGCGTACCATTTAGACTTAGAATGCATCTCTTTCAGATGCTTTAAATGCTCAGGAAACTCTTGGGGAGTGGCCATGGTTTAAGGCATATAGGATCACCTATACCTAAAATTTCTGGGATCGGAGAAGAGGAATGTTCTTAAGAACTGTGAGTGAAACTGAAGCACTTGGCAATGTTATCTGAGTTGTTGGTTGCCAGTGGCTACCTTTAGGGAAGTGTTCCCTGATCAAACTGTCTACTGTCTACTATATATATTTACATAATATTAAAATAGTGATACAGCAGCTCTTGTTCACATGTTATTTTATAAAAGTTTTTTTGAGTATTTTTGTATGTATGAATCCTTTATGCTTGTGTTTGTCAGGACCCTTTTTGACTCCAAGTGGTAGAACTCCAATTAGCTTAAGAAAGAAAAAATAGTCTGAAAGGCTACAGGTTTATCTCATGTTACCTGAATTTAGACAGGGGAGGCATGGGGCTAGACCTTAGGGGCAACAGGATGTAGACATTCAAATGCTCTTAGAACTGCTGTCTTCAACTTTCAACTATGTTTCTCTTTGCCTATTGGATTTACCCCTTACGGCTGTAGAGCAATGTACTCGACGTGGTGGAGAACACACGGCCAGTGATGCCAAACCTAATAATCACAACTCCTGCCAGTAGATTCACCAAATTGTCATTTCCCAGTTCTAGTTCAGTGCAGCCCAACCAGGCACACCTCTGGATCCATCAGTTGTGGCCAAGGAGGGCATGCACAAATATGGCAGTTCCCACTGGGATCACATGGTTGAAGAAGAAGGATGTTGGCAAGAGAAGGTCTCAAGAGAAGGGAAGTTTGGGGCAGAAAACATGCAGCAGTCTACCATAATTTCCAACCAGAAATGCAAATGCTCCAGGAATAAAAGTGGTAGTATCTCAAATACAATGTTTTGAATGCTCAATGCATGTTTGACACTGACTGCATTCCGTATAACTTTTAGGGCTTGAAAAATACAACTATTCTCCAAACTATAATATTGGCAGGTGAAAATCTCCTACATGTCCTTAACCTCAGCTAATAAATTATCTTGATGAAATTGAAGTTAAAGGTATGGGCTCTGGTGCCAGCCTTCAGGAGTTGCAATCTCCACTTTGGGCCGAGTGACCTTGGGCAAGTTGCTTAAGCTCTCGTGCTTCTGTTTTCTCATCTGTTAAATGAAGATAGTACCTACTTCAGAGGGATATCTGAGGATTCAATATGCATACCTGACAAAAAGTTAAGACCTTAACAAATGTTAACTATTGTTATTTTTATTACTTTCATAGTTATATAATTAGAAAAAGATACTCTACAGGAAAAGTTTCTATGTATCTGCATGTGGTGCTCCTTCTGCTGGGATGGCTCTTCTCCTACTCTGTCAACATGCAAAACTCCAGATAGTCCACGGGTCCAGCTTTGTTCCTTTGGTTGCTCAAAGCATCCTAAAGGAAGAAAACACTGACGTGTGTTGGGTTGTTGATGCCGCTCTCCCTGTGTACTGTGGGAACTATGAGAGTATGGACGTGTCTGGTTCATTTCCATATTTTCAAAGTTTAGTAGCTAAGAGGAGTTCAATTTTTTGCTGGGATAACTAAGAATGTACATTTGAACCTTTTCTTGTTGGCATTGCCTCTGCTACTCTACCCAGAATTTCTTCCCTCAATCTTTGCCTTACTCAAGTCCTAACGACCTTTCAAAGCCCAGCTCAAATGCTATATTCTTGGTAAGACATCCCCTTGGATCCCTTATCAAAGGATTCCCTCCACCCACCCAGGTCTCCACACTCTCAGTACACTTTCCTCCCCAGTAATGTGGCACTGTTGTGCATTGTAGATGTTGGCTTATCTAAAAATTAACAGGATGTAGAGGTTTTGTCTTTATAGTTGTAGAAAGAAACTTCATGTAGTCAAAACTCTTTGCTCATAGGTAGAGTGTATGTAACTAACCCTGCCTTAAAAAATATCAGCTTAATGTACTTTTAAACATAGCTCTGTACCTTACAGCCAGCAGGAAGTCCTCTTATCTCTTAAATTCTTATACTTCATTTTAGAACTTGCTGTATTCTTGGAAAAAAAAATGTATTGGGTCTATGAAAAGATTTATCCCATTACAAGATAAATTGGAAATTCTCATTCCTGACTCTATTAGATTTTAATTTAATTCAAATTGTTATCAATAGGGAAGCCAAATAATCTTAAGAAGCCAAAAGAAAATTTGCCAAAAAGAATAAATTATGTGATTTGTGCTATCTCGCTGTAGGTGTTGGGGATCAGATTAAAACATAGTGAGCAATCTGTAGAAAAAGCCCAGCTGCCAACTTTGGAAATGTGAATTACAAGTGAGGATAGCCAATGTCCTAGGTGCCCTTAGTTATGGAAGAGTTGTGGATGGAAGTTGTATAAAAGTGCACGTGGTCATTTTTCCCAATAGGAGGCATCATATTTGATGGTGATGGGAACTTGGAATTGGCTCTAGTTCCAGTCCCGGAATCCTCTCTACAGAGTCTAGTTCCTCTCCATAAATAAAGAGGAAATACTGTTTGTCTGGTGCAGATTCGAAGGCATTGGATCTGGAGTGTGTGCCTGGGAGCCACAGCTTCCTTCACAAACACCAAATTTTCTGTTTAATTGTTGTCAAGCTTTTATTTCCCCATCTCACAAGTAGTAAGCATTGATTAATGGGATATTATGTCTAAGTATTTTAAAACAATGTGTTTTAATACTTCAATGTCTACATCAAAACTATTCAATTTTTTTAAAAAAGGATAGAGGAAGATCTCCCTTAAGCACTACTTAATTTTTCTATGATGATTTACTAAAGACAAAACAAAACAAAACAAAAACCCAAAATATTTTAAACCATGATTTCTTTCTTTTGGCTGGCTTCTAAATAGGTCAGCATGGCTGGGTCTTCAAAAGTCTAGCAGAACAGGCTGAAACATTTAAAAATTCAGGCATACCATGTTTCTTTTTGGTATTCTCAGTGACAAATAATTTGCTAGGCTTGTCTTTCATCCCAGTGACCTGATGGTTTCTAGAATGGATCTTTTCATCTGATTGCATCTCCTAGCTCTACTCCCAAGGCCTTGTTTCATCTGTTTCTCCCTTCCCAATGCTCTCTCTACTCTCTTCTCCCTTCCACTTTCTCTTCTTCACTAGTACTTTCCCATCAGCCTAGAGACTCAAACTTTCACCATCCCCAAAGAATGTTTCCTCTATCTTGCCTCTTTTACACCTACCTGGTTCCCACCTCTTCCCAGTTAAGTTGCTGAAAAAGAAAAGATCTCCTCCTGTTTTCTCCACTTTAAGTCCAGAGTCTGGCTTCTGCCTTTACTGTTTACTGCAATTACACTTGCAAAAGTCACCAATGTCCATCCAGTACCTGGTCAAAGGCCTTTCTCTACTGCCTACTCCACTAGGTACTGTTGGCAACTCCTCCTCCATCTGGTCCATCTGCAACTTCATGTTCTTCGTTCAAGATCATTTATAGTCCTGGCATCCTTTCTCAGTCTTATTCAACGGCTCACCTTCCTCTAGCCACCTAACCATTAGTGGTTGACATTGCTTTTGGTCTTGTTCTTGCCTCTTTCACTGGTGAACTCACCCATTGCGATGGGTTTAATTACAATGTGCACACCCCCATGCTGATAACTGCAAATTTGGTATTTCCAGAACCTAGATGGTCATAAATAACATCTGATCCCATAACTTTGTACTTCTAGCTGTCCATTCCCTATATGTTCCAAACCTTATTTTTAAAAATATGATTCTAATTATGTAAGCTTCTTGCTTAAAATTCTCCAGTGGCCCCTCACCAAGTGTAGGATAAAGACCAAACCCCTAAACATGGCAAGGGCATGTAAAGGGCTTCCCAATCCCTATCTAAACTTCAATCGTGCCATATGCCAGGCTGTCCTCGAACCTGTGATGTTTTGCATGAGTCTAGGCCTCTGCTCTAGCTGAGACCTCCTTAGCTTTGATGTTGGAGGAACTCCTTATTCCTAAGGTCCAATTCAAATTTCAACTCCTCTGTGCAACTTTTTCTGATTCTCCTTTCCCCCAAGCCCAGGATGGAACTAACCTACCCTCTATCATGCATTTTATCACACTTGGTTTGTATTTTGTTAGAGATATTCTGTTGAAACTATTAGTGTCTGTCTCCTGCTAGAATGTAGGGACCCTAAGGGTAGGGATCATGTCTCATGCATCTATTCTTCTTGTATCCTTAGTTCTTAACACAGTCCAGGCTGTGTAAATGCTCAATAAATGTGTATTAATTGACATATGTGACTTGAGTAAAGCAATTGGTGATTTTGGTGAAACATAGCCTTAACTATAAT
>VSMD01009563.1:219119-346619 GCA_008750895.1 Mirza zaza | reverse complement strand
GACCCTTCCATTTTGGTCAGACAGGCAGGAAAACAAGTCAATTAATAAGCAATCAAATTTCCTTAATATTACAAATTGCTCAGGGAATCCTTGTAATCATTGATATTAGTTGCTTAAAAGGTTGAACCAGAAGAGGTTAAAGCAGCAGTATTTTCCTGGGAAAATGCTGACACAGGATCTATAATAGTATACCAAACTTCATCAAAAGCCAGATATTTTGGAAAATATTTGAATCAGCTCAAACATCTGGGCAACTGTACCTATAAGAGTTTTATAAAATGTCAGAGACTAAATCTTTCACACAATTTTTTATTCCTGGAAGGCACTATGAGATGGAAAATGATAATTTGGAGAAAACCAATCTTTATGAAATTAGAAGAAAAAAGGAGTTAGATATGCACAGACTAGTTGATGGTCCTTCCAATACATAGCCTGAATCAGAATTTCAGGGGAGAGGGAAGCAGAGCTAGTGAATCTGTACTTTGAGAAGTTCCCGAGGTGATTCTGCTCTGCAGCCATGGTTAGCTGGGGAACCACAGATACAGAGCCTACCAGCTGCTCTTCATCTCCATGGCAACAGAAGAAGAAAAAGCAAGCATTAACTGTGGCATGAAGTATTTAGGCTAATGTGAATTTGCTTTTTAATCACTAGATTTGCATTTGTCATTATAACCCTTTAGTGGATATCTTCTCCGTGGCCCCATGCCTAAGATTTGGAAGATTTGGGTAGCTGCCACCATGTGAACAGTAATGTTTTTGGTTATGGATTCTTATTTAGGCTTTTACCAAATATACATAAAACAAAATCATATTAGAACCCAAGTCAATTACACTTTTTCTCTAGAGACCCATTTTATACCATTAAAAATAATGATATACAAAAATAACAAATCTAATTATAAGTATAAATAATGGAATAAAATATAGAACAATATTTAAAGAAATGTAAATGCCCAAGTACACATTTAAGGACATTATTTACTAAATCTCAACAGTTATAAACTACATTTAACTTAACTCTGGTTTTCCTTATTGAGACTAAACTGGAAAGCTAGTATATCTGATTTTATGCACAGGGCTAAAATTCTCTACAGATGTACTCAAAATCCTTCTTTCTTTGATGCTTTAGAAATAAGTATATTTTTCCTACACTACCAGGAGTCAAAAGGCTTTTTCAATATCATAACCTTTCATGGAGGAATATTCATGATAATATCATACATGTAGTTTCCTCCATATATTTCCTCATTGCCTTTTCTCTTTCTTTTAATAGAGATATCTATTTCTTCCATAGACTTTTCTTGGTGTCTTCTGGTTTTCTTTTTTCTTTCTTTCTTTCTTTTTTTAATAGCATGCATACACTTTATTTTTCATTAAGGTAACACATTTGTGTGCTTTTAAAAGATAAATTATTTTAAAAAATTTATATCTAAAAACACCATTCCCCCATTTGGGCCAACTCCTGATTCCTACTCTTCGGAAGCAATCACTTACAATTCTGCTGTGTATGTGTTTTTATACATATTTATCCATATTTATCCATATTTAAAAGCAATTGATTATGTTTTCTTGATTTTTTTAAGTTTAAAATATTTTTTTTATTTCAGCATAATATGGGGATACAAATGTTAAGGTTATATACATTGCTATTGCCTTCCCTCCCCCCTCGAGTCAGAGCTTCAAGCGTGTCCATACCCCCAACAATGCACATTGCACTTACAATGTATATATATAAACCCATCCCCTCCCCCCACCTGCCCAACACCCGATAAATGTTTTTTCTTTGATAACATTTTGGTTAGATTTTATAACTTTGTCTTTACCTAGCAAAGGTTAGAGGTACTCCCTTCCCCTCCACACTGTTCGCTGCATCCCTCAGATGTGGATCTATCCTCCCAACCCCCTGGTTTTCTTTTTTCTTGCCAAGAGAAGACTCTCACCTTAATTAACTCCTGTGCCCAAGCTTTGTGTGCATGAGGCTTTATAAAATTCTTTGGTGCTACCTTTTGTTATTTCTTATCATTAATAATAATGGTAATGGTGATAATACATATCTTAATATATTCCTTAAACATTGTTTAATTTCATCTTTTCAAATCAGGAAGGGTTCCCTTGCTAACCAAGTCATGTCCTCCTTCTTGGGCAGCATGCTTCTGATGTAAAAGTTATCTGAAGCAAACTAGCCAAAGATTGTTTCGAAGCCAACCCATTATTTCCAAACAATTTGCAAACTACTTCGGACCTTTAGTTTTCTGTGAGAAAGGAACCAAACATTTTTGTTATCTAAACATTTAAAAACAAAATTAAAAATTATGTTTATGATGGGAAGACAGAAATCATGTATAAATGGTCCTTGCTTTGAGTGGGAAGATTAGGAGACTTTCCTAATAAATTAGAAGACTTTTTAGGAGATTAGGAGACTTTCCTGATAAATTAGAAGTCATTTATCAGACTTGAGCTTTTGTTATCGCTTCCCCTGAGACTTTGCTTTCTGTTTCAAGGGAGGTGAAGCCCAACAGACTGAAAGTTAAATGAGTGTGTGTGTGTGTGTGTGTATGTGTGTTTGCACACTCTCGTGGAGGCACCCAGATATATCTTGGGGAAGGGTGAGCTTTGTTGTTTGGTAGCCTTAAATTCACTCCAATTATACAGGTGGAACTAAAGAAATGATTTTATGTTTTTATAAATAGCTTCAGTTTTCCTTGCTTGAATCCATTTAAATTATTCAAAAGCATTTTTCTGGAAAAAATAAAAATCGGGAATTCAACTTTTTTTCTCAACTGTAGGCTTGAATAAGCAGGAGGATGAATTAAAAATGCTTATAATCTATAGTGGCTTGTTCTAGAAATGTAAAAGAGAAGAGCACACATTCTTTTTAAAAAACTTTTATATCATTTTATGAAACATTGTAAAAGTAGTTTTGGGCACATTATAGAAAATCTGGTGAATGTAGTAAAATGAAAAGTAGGGAAAAATACTAATTGTAAGTTGTATTACAATTAAGTTGTAACTCAAGTTGTAACTCCTAAAGACAACCACAGTAAACATTTTGAAATATTTTTCTTTTCTGTTTTTAGATTTGGATTCTTTTTAAAACTGAATTTTATAACTCAGAAAGTTCTTATAGGCAATAAAAGCTATAGATAAGTTAGTTCCTTTCTAGTATATCAACATTTGATAATATATTTAAAGATAAAATATAAAAAATGATACAGCATAAATTTATCAAAATCGCTATTATGTTGTTCTTTAATTAACAATACACAGAATTTATCCTTCACTGATGATAGCTAGAAACTTGTCTTCAAGAGATAATCTGAAATGCAAAAGGAGAGACTCAAAGACATTTACCATAGAATTACTTATTATTGGGAAATGATGTCATATCCATATGATTAAATATTACATAGCCACTAAAATTATATTTCTAAGGATTTTTAAAATAACATGTGAAGTTTTTATGAACCAATGTGAAGTAAAAAAAGCAGATTTCAAGTTTTATATACAATATGATCTCAATTATGTTTTTACAAAAAGTAGAAGAAATATGGTACCAAAATATACCATAAAACACCAAAAAAGTTGTTATATCTGAGCGCTGAGATTATAAGTACATCTAACTTTTTCTCTATAATTTTCTGCATATTCAAACATTTTTACAATGAGTCTGTATCTCTTTTAGAATTGTATTTTTGAAAATAAAATTGACAACACAAACTATTACCTTGCCCCTTTTGCTGGGAACCATACTTGGAACACAAAGGAAGAAATTAATAGCACCAAGCATCCTTTCCTCGGAACATTTCCTGTTTTTCTAATCACATGGCAGCTGTTTGCTCCATAATAGTCTGCTCCGAGTTTTATAGAAGCGACATTCTTTAATTGAGTGCTTTGAAGAGACTTAAGGACCATGTAGAGAGCAAAGTAGGGGCCCTCTCTCCAGCGGGGCCGGCTTGTAACACAGTTTGAAATGGTTTTGAGGGATAGTTACAGCCCTCCCTGTTTGTATCCACTTTTCCAGAAATCGGTGGCGCAGGCCCAAGGCTCTTGCAAACCTGTGGATAAAAATTCACTTATCAAAAGGAAGCCTCAGGGAACCAGCGTGGGCCCGACCGGTGCCCTCTTGCACAGAGTTCCTCATCACAGCTGGGTGTCCTTCCCAAGCTTCAGTGACAGAAATGACTCCAGAATCTGGCCCAGGGGTTTCTTGGCTTTACTCCTGGGGGTGCGGGGCCTGAAAAAGACACCCATTTTTGAGTGTATGAGAGTATTATTTGGCTAAATCTCATCTCCGGGACTTCCTTTCCTTGGAACATCTGGGCCTGCCTACTCTTGTGCTGCTCACTGTGAAACTATCCTGGAGGTTCTATCTGTGACTCCAAAAAAAAACGTTCCCTTCCATTACAAACCCCAGAAAGAGGAACCTAGGCTACTGCCCTACTTTGGTGGTGGCAGGCGGTTAAACAGAGAGAGGGACTTATTCCACAAAGCTTTGGTGTTATTCATCTAATAAAAAAGGAAATCCTTAATCTTTCTCACTGGGCTTGGTGGGAGGGGACAGACAAGTGGTGTCATGGAAGAAGGCACACAGGGCTTCTTCAGAGGCCACTGTAAGGGCCTATGCCATGCAGGTGGGACACACAGACTTTGTGACAACCGTGATCACATGTGAGTCCTGATCAATGTGGCAAAGTTCCTTCAAAATAGAGAAAGCCGCCGAGCTTCTGACTGGAAGAGATGCAGGATCTTCCGGGCGTGGCTTGCAGGTCGGACTCGGAAGGAAGGGTTCAGGGCCACCTGTCGGTTATGAGTCTGTCCCCATCACAGCGGGAACCAGCGAGCTTTACGCCAGTCATCGCAGGGAGGCGAGCTTGGAGGCTGAGGCCTTGCTCTGGCCGAGGCAGAGCAGTAGCTGCCACAGAGGATCCGTGAAAAATTCTCCATGGATTGGAGCTGCCTGTGGTGGAGACAGAGGTGCCGGGGCGACCTTGTAGCCTCCCTTCACCCGGGCATCTCCCGCCTTCCTTTCCCGCTGGTCTTCCAGCCCTGGGAATTGACTTCTCTGTCCTGTGGGCCAGGCGCCTCTGATACCAGGGAAAAAACTGTAGTTGCTTTGCCCTTAGCCCACCTGCGTGATCGCCATCCCTTCTCCGCCTGGCTCTTCTCTTTTCAAACCAAGCACCTGCCCACTTCCCCACGCCTGTGCCCGAAAGGGCTTTGCTAGTGAACCAGCGCCCCACTCTCAGCTCCTTTCCCTTCACTAAAAGGGGTGGGGAAAAGACAGGCTTGATCATTAATTATAAATGATATCTTATCAATTATTATAAGTTATAAATTATTATTGTAATTTTCAACATGAAACTAACTTTAGAGTTCTTCTGTGCTTTGATAACCACCATTAACCTTCTGGTGAACCATCTTCCAGACAGCTTTGTTCCCAGCCCGGCCTCCTCTTGCCCTGCTCCTGCACTGAGACACTCACGCTTCTGTGTCTCGAATGGGCCTTCACACCATGTTCTTTAAAAACCTTTACAATTTATAAACCTCAACCATTTGTTCTTTAATCTGTTTCTTTTATATTCAACAATGTGCCTTAGTTTTTCTTTTCATATTAGCAAATATGGAATCACACCGTTGTTTTTGCAATTGCATAGTATGGTATATCTTAATTTATTTAAAAACACTTTTTTATAGATATTTTATTTTATTTTATTGGTAGTACTTTATTATTTTATATTATTAGTGGTAACAGAATAAGAATATGACAAATAATATTTATTGACTTTCCTAAATATCTCCTAAATTTCTAGAAGTAGAATCAGTGGGTTCAAAGATATGCACATTTAACATTTTGACTTATGTGTCTAAACTGCTATCATAGAGATTTTTTTTTCATAAATTAAATTCTAATAATGGGCAATGTTGGTGTGGCAACAGCTATTCTCTTGGAATATGCTCCAGAGTGCCCAAAGTTGATTTATTATTAATATTTTCCTCTATAAGATAGAGCTATACACAGCTACTTTTCATGCAACATTCCTAAGGAAATTAAGAACAGGCTCATGTGCAAGTTGATCCACCTTTTGGGGGCTCTGTGTCTCGTCTGTGTGACTCAGCCTCGTACTCCAAGATCCTTTATGCGTCTAACATTCTGGGGAAAAAAGCAGCAGCCAAATATCACACTGCTGCCTGACTTACTTTTAAATTTTGGGTTTTTTTAGAATTATAATTAAAATATTATTTTAGTTATATATTAATTGAGGAATGATTAACATCTATACAAATGTTAAGCCTCCTCATCCCACCATTATCTTGTATTGGATGTTATTTCTTTATGAAAATGGTACACACGAACTGCATTATATTCTTTCCTTTTGCCTTCTATTTATACTTCTCCCTTAGCTCCTAATGCAGGGTTTTTTACCCCCCTGCCTAACTTTTAACAGTAGACATATACTTTGATGTATGTGACCATAAGCATAAATACATGTGTATATATATTTGGTGTTCGCTCGTGCACACGCACATGTCTGTGTGTGTGTGTGTAACTGCCCATTGCATTCCACCAGCAGCTTGCATAATGAGAATGCTGAGGCATTTTGCTAAGCCTCAGTTGAGTGATATTCTTCCCACTGATTCTAGTTTTACTCAAGCAACCACTCCCCTGAACTTACATGTTCCATCCTACTCAATTTCTCAGCTTCCTTGCCTAGCAAGCATCTCACCTTGTCCCGTCTAAGACAGAACTCAGGGCTCCCACTCCCTCCTATAGCTGCTCCTCCCACAGACTCTCCTATTTCAGTAAATGATAACTTCATTCACCCAATAAATATCCTGGTGTCAACCTTGCTTTCTCTCCCATTGGCCAATTCTGTAGGTTCTGTCTGAAGGTATGTCCAGTGTCTGATCATATCTCACCATCTCCCCTGGACTTTATGGTCCAAGTCTTCATTGACTTTCACCTGGATAATTACATGAACATTTAAAGGAGGCTCCTGGTTTATTTTCTACAGAGCAGCTGGAATAATTATTTTCTAAAAAACAGCTTTATTGAGGTATGATTTTACATTACATAAAATTCACCTTGTTAAGTATATAATTCAATTTACAGAGTGGTACAACCATCATCAAAATCCAGTTTTAGAAAATTTCCACAACTTCAAAAAGATCCTCTGAGTCCATCTACTGTTAGTCCCTACTCATATCTTCAGCCCCAGGAAACTACCCATTTACTTTCATCTCTATGGATTTGCACTTTTTGGACACTTCATAAAATGGAATCTTGCAGTGGATGGTCTCTTGTGTCCGGCTTCTTTCACTTAGGAGAATATTTTCTGGGTTTACCCATGTTATAGTATGTATCAGTGCTTCATTCCTTTTTATTGCATTATATAACATTGCTTTGTATTAACATACCACATTTTATTATCTACTCATCAGTTGGTAGACTTTTGGATTTGTTTTCAAGTCTTTGGCTATTTAGATCGATCTTAAGAACATTCATATTCAAGTCTTGTGAGCATATCAGAATGAATCTTTTAAAACGTAGGTCAGATCATATCACTCCTATGCTCCATTGGTACCCCTTGCCACTTGGATTAAAAGTCAAAAGTACTTCAAGGCCCTGCGTGATCTAACCAAGCAATTATCCAACCAATGATCTCTTTGTCCTCAGTTTCCATCATTCTTCCCCCTGTACACTTGATCCAACCACACTGGCCTCTGTGGGACCCACATCACACCAAGCACTTTATGCCCAGGGCTCTCAACTGGTTCTTCCATCTGTCTAGAATGTTCTTCCCACAAATACCCAAGTGGGGCATGCCCTCATTTCTTTTAGGTCTTAGCTCAAATGTCACTATGTTAGAATTTCCCTGATCATTGCATCTAAAATGGCACTCCTGTCACCCTCTAACTCTCATTCCCTACTTCATTTTTCTTCACACTAACATCTGATATATTACACATTGTTTGTTTTCTCTCTTTCCCCCATAGTATGTAAACTCCATGAGGACAGGTTTGATGCCTAGAGCAGTGCCAGGCACATAGTAACCCTCAGATATATGTGTTGAATGAAGACGGCACAGGGTGGGTGGGGCACACTTCGGGAAACTGACCTGGCATCTACTGTAACCATGGTCTCCAGCACATGGCACTTAGCAGTGAGCACCCCATGGAGAGAGCTGGCAATACCATTTGAAAGTAGGGTGCTAGGCTCATCCCCTTATCTTGGTGAGCCTTCATCTACCAGGTCCAATGTGGCAAGGCTGTGTGGAGAATTAGTCCCAGGGAGAAGCGAACAATCAGGTCAGGAGTTTTGAAAAGGCCTTTGGCACATGGACATGCATTCACAACTGTCCATAATCTCCTTGCTCTCCTAAGTCACCAAGCAACATGGATTATGCAGCCTGACTAAAGGGCCTGAGGATCCAAGGAGGTGACAAGTAGACAAGCAGACCAGCGTGTGAGGCATCAGGGAGTGGTGGGGCCTCCAGAGAACCGGAGTGCTCAGGCCGGATCCAAAGAGGGCAGCTGCTACTCCCCGCCTGCTCGTCATGACCCTGAAGGATGCACACTCAGTGTTTCGCCAGATCTTCTGGCTTTGAGACCAGTCTGAAATATGGGTTCTATGTGAGACCTTCTGTTTAAAAAATACTGATAACATATTAAAACATTTTTAGAATCGGTGTATTGACACACTGTGCAGATAAACAGAGTGGACTTAGGCTGTGTATGTCACCCTCTGGCAGAGTGGGATCTCTGTTAGAATGAAGTTCAAGGGCATGTGTCATGCTGCAGCCCACCTGCTGGGGCGTCTGTTTTAAGGTATCTCTTTCCCTCTAGGATGACAATCAAAACCTTGTTTCCTCTGTGTTCAATTGTCCTCATTGCTGAGTTCCTTAGGCATCATAGTTGGAGTTGGCAGGCAGTTACTTAGAATTTCTACTCAAGTGTTCCTTAGAAACAACTTTTTAATTAAAAAGTTACATTCCCCAAGATTCACTGAATATACCTGGTTAGCCCAACGTTCCATTACAAGCCTAGAGAAAAAATGTCTGTACCTGTTTATTGGTTTACTTTCTTATTTGTTCTAAGGACAGTCAGAAACACAAGAAACCAACACTGGCTGAAACGAAGAGTGACGTGTGGCGATGTTGCAGGTGAGGTAGGTCTGGCCCCGAACACCGAGGTGGCACCGTAGTAACCTAGCTGGTCTGACGCAGGCAAGGGAGGGGCAGGAGGTTGTCCCAGCAGTCACAGGAGCCGAGAAAGATGGGGTGAGGTCTAAAGGGAAGACGCACATTGTCCTTTCTGTGACCAAATGAGACAACTAGATCAACACAGAGCAGGAACAATATACAGCCAAAAGAAGTCCTTCATTTCTCAGAAGAGACAGAAACTAATGATTAAACTTTGTTTCTAGTAATCATTTTTTCTCTTTTAGGACTCTTTTCTAAGGTTAGAGTGGGTGGAATATTAGCATCCCAAAGAGAGTGTTATAAACTACATCTGCTTTGTCTCCTATGTTTAATTTTCCTTTGACCACAGTAATAGACACATTTATGATGACAGCTATTGGCAGAGTGGTTAAGAGTGTGGGTGGGCTCAGGACTTGGTCAGACCTCCCTCCAGATCACAGCTTTACCACTTACTAGCTCTGTGGTCTTGGACAAGTCTATTCACTTGAGTTTACTCATCTGCTAAATGGGAATGACAACACCTACTTTACAGGTTGATGTGGGGATTAAATACAATAATCTAAACTCTGTGCCTGGCTTGTAATAAATGGTCAATAAATGTTAGCTGCTGTCTTTGGTGCTGTTATTATTGCCATTATGATGAGAGTTGGAAGTGGCATAGAAGTCATTAGGTCTAACTTTATTATCAGAGATGAGGAAAGTGACCCTCAGAGCTTGTAGGTTTCTCACCAAGTTTCCACAGCTGGTTCCTGCAGAACCAGCAATGCAGCCTCTGAGCTCTTTCCTCAAACTTACCACTGCCACTGGATGGCTGAAGTTTGCAATTATTCTTGTCTATCTGCCAGGTGGAATATTGGAAGGGGTTATTTGCAGAGTTTAAGGGAAAGGAAATACTAGTACTTTGGGAGACTGAGGCAAGAGGATTGCTCGAGGCCAGGAATTTAAGATCAGACTGAGCAAGAGCCCATCTCTACAAAAAATTTTTAAAAAATTAGTAGGATGAGGCAGGAGGATTACTTGAGCCCAGGAGTTTGAGGCTGTGGTGAGCTCTGATGATGCCACTGCACTCTAGCTGGGGTGACAGAACAAGACCCTGTCTCTAAATAAATAAATCAATAGGAGAAAGAAAAGAAAGAAAGAAAGAGAAGGAAAGAAGGAAGGAAGGAATGAAGGAAAGAAAGAGAGAAAGAAAGAAAGAAAGAAAGAAAGAAAGAAAGAAAGAAAGAAAGAAAGAAAGAAAGAAAGAAAGAAAGAAAGAAAGAAAGAAAGAAAATAATAGTTTATAAGTTCCACGAGGCCAGGAACCATGCTTGATGTTAGTTTCTTCTGTATCCCTAGTGCTTACTACAATGCTTGACATTTAGTAGGCGCTTAATAAACATTTAATGAAAAAATGTATGTGTGTTTCATGAAGCATGACTCAGCAGGAAGAGGAGTACAGAAGTGTCACAGTGGTAAACTTGTCACCCATGAGCACCGACTTCTCCCAAGGGGGTTGTTGCTGAGCAAGTTTCCTGTCTGTCCCATGCTCCCGGAGCTAGTAGAACAAGGACAAGGCAATTTACATGAGGGACCATTGCATTTGGCTCTCACGTTCCCTCTTTCATTTTTCTCCCGCTCTCTCCTCCTGTCCCCTGTTCTTCTCTTCTTTCTTGTTTTCTATCACTTCTTCTCTACTCTCTACTGTTTGTCTATTCTATTAAATAAGAGAGGCTAGATTATGCTGCAGGAACAAACAACCTCTAAATTTCAGTGATTTAACATAGCAAAGTTTATTTCTCATTTAAGCAAAATTATCTGGGGATCTGGGTGACTGTCCAAGATAAATGTCTTCTATGTGTGGGCTCTGCATCCTGGGCTTCACCAATATTTTCACACTCCCTGTAGCAACAAGTGCTTCCACCTCCCCAGGCTGCGTACAAAGCCCTGGAGAGGCCCATGATCTTATTAAGTACTCCTCCCCATGTCACTTCCACCTATTCTGGCCTGGACTAGTCCCCTGGACCCACCACGGGCTGGGAAGGGTAATCCTGCCATGAGCCCAGAAGGTCCCAGAGGCAAAGAGAAAAGGATCTGGGTGATCATCAAAGGCTCTTCTGCAACTAAAGACTTTCCTCATCCTTTCTCCCTTTTTTTCCACATATGTTCTCTTCCCTCCCCTTCATTCCCTCCTCTGCTCTCACTTCCCTCCAGCTGCTGTCCTGTATCCTCCCTCCACACAACACAGAGGGTGACCAAGGGTGACATTGCCATGACTCTCTGGTCTGCTTGGCTCCATCCTCTTACCCAGATGTAGACAAAGGCAATGGAGTTCTCCTCCTCCTTTTGGGCTCACTGGAGATTTATTTCAAAATCCCCTGTGGTCCTGAGCTCCTTTCTTCCAGAGGCCGGAAGGACTGGCAAGTGGCTGAGCTAGCGCCTTACACTTGGGAGTCACAGGTAGCTCCAGAGGTTTCCCTTCTCCCATGACGTCGGCCCTGTCACAGATCCCATTGTCTGGCACAGGGCTCCGTGGGGCGGGTGTGCCTTTGGAAGGCCATGTGTTGTCTGTGCAGGTCCTGGGCACTGTGTTCACTGATGGGTAAAAAGTGATTCGTTTAACTTCTCAAAAGCACAAGAAGGTCCCGGGTGAGTATTTCAGGGTTGCCGCAAGGGCCTCAGAATGCTGCGAGTTAAGATGGCGCCTGATTGTTTCACCATGTTTGCAGCAGATGAGGCAGGAGGCAGGAAGCAAATGACACTGGGGCTCTGGCTGTGCCATGGATATGTGTGTCTCTGGTTGAGTTAAGTCTCTTTCCCTCTCTGGGCCTCAGTTCTCTCCCTGGCAAAGGGGAGAGGTTGGACGAGGTGGTGTAGATTCTCTGAGTTTGACATAGCTTGCTGGCCAACGGGGATAATGCATTTGGCCAAGCGTAGGATATATTATTTGAGGACCTTAAAGGGCACCATGGTCTCATTGTCCACAGAAAAGAAGGAACCGTATAGGGTGAGAAGTAGATTAGGGTGCACAGAAAAACGAGATGTGAATGGGCAGGACCTGGGCGAGGGTTTGATAACCTTATGCATATTAGTTGCTTATTTTCCTCAAAGAGTAGCTCAAATTACCTGGTCACTTTTGCTCTTTGTTTTCCTTCCTCCTTTTTTTTTCCCTTTGTAAAAATCTTAGTGTCAGAAAATGCTGAGGATGGAAATATTAGGGAATTTAGATTCAGCTTGTTGAGATATTCAGTATAGACACATCAGCTGTTGGTGATTTCCCCCAAAGTTGAAGGTTATAATTTTTCTACTCTTCCTAAGAAATAATGGTCTCTTGGAATGTGCAAGTAAATTAGTCATACTCTGTCCTGAGAATTGGTCTCTGTAATACATCCTGGTCTCTGATAAAGAGCTGCAGTTGTATAATGGATTTTAGAAGTCTCCAAAGCTGGTTCAACTAACATATTTGTTAGTCTAATAAATGATATTGCTCTTGTCAAGATTTTTCCATATAGCACAATTTAATAGAGGAATCAATAGTTTCTCAGACATGACAAAAGGGCCTGGGTGTGCTTTGATGGAGACACAAAATCTCTTGTTGTTCTAATAAAGCCAAAATGAAAAAAAAAGTTTTTTTTCCTCTTTCAAGTGTATTTTTATGAAGCTAAAATATATACACCACTTTCTCTAGGAAAATATTTGTTTATCAGTATTTTCTCCTATAGTATCTTTTTACTCTGTTATTACACATGAATATGCATTTTGTTTTCATTTTACTCCTTCCCCTTGTTTGATGCACTGACACTAGTACACGCTTCTTTAGGGAAAAAAGTCTGAAGGCGTGTTGATCCATTGGTGTCTATGGAATATTTTTTAAGACATTTTTAAAGAAATATTTTGGGCAAACATTGGCATCTACCCACATTTCTTCTCATCAAAACTTCTATAAAGTCCCTGAAATGGTTTTGTACAGTGAGAGGCCATCTCCTCAAGCAACCACTGCCTTACCTGGCATATTAAGGGAATTTTAAAGTTGCGTGTGCTGTCCTGACCCATGCCGCCATATCGATACCTTTGCTGACTCAAGTTAGCGTGTTAAACCAGTCTCTGTAGAAGTTGTGGAAGCTGCTTGAAAGGCAATTGCACTTGTACTGAGAATATTAGAACATCTGTGTGTCTCTTCCTCAGCCAAAACATTTGGTTTTTGCCATGGAATGTGTTATTTGGAGGACGTCTGACTTTCACGGCTATGGGTTCTACCTATTGGCAAAAACAATTTGCTGACTTTGTCCCTTAGCAGTTATCCCCAAATAACACTATCTTCAGATACGAATCCACGGATAGGTTAGAAAATGACTGTTGGGAATAAATTTCACCAAACTGATGAGAGACTATGCTTTGAAAAGGTTAGTAAAACAGCTGAGATTATTGGCCATTTCTGTATTTTAAGACAGAAATGATCTCAGAACATTTCCAGAGAAGACAACAGAGTACATCAGTGGGTTAGGGGAGCTAAAATTGACAGTAAAGATTAGTTGTGCTGAGAGCAGTGGTTCTCAACTTGGCTGTATCTTAGAATCACCTGGGGGGGGGGGGTTCAAAAACACCAGGGTTTTGGCTCTATGCTTTGGGATTCCTGAATTAGTGGGTTTGGGGTGGGGCCTGAACAATAGTTTTTCTCACTCTTTCTTCTTTTGAGGTGATTCCACTGGGCAGTCAGGGCTGAGAACACTAGTCTAGAGCAGTCTCACTCTCAGTGTGATTCCTTGGCCAGCAGGAGCAATATTGCCTTGGAATTTGTTAGAAATGCACTTGGGAGTAGGGCTCAGGAATCCCGATTTTTTTGGTCTTTCCATAAGATTCCGAAACCTTACCCAGGATTCTCAGCACACACTGTAATAACTGGAGGGCTTTAAAAGGCACAGATTGCTGGACTCGAGCCCCAGGGTTTCTGACTCAGTAGACATGAGATGGGGCCCGGGACTTTGCATTTCTAAGCAGCTCGCAGGTGCTGCATGGCTACTGGTCCACAGTCCACACTTTGAGCAGCACTAGTTTAGACTAGGTTTGGGGGCTTGGATTGTTTTTTAATTTGTTGCAAAGGCAGGTGTTTAAAGATAGGATCTCAGTTGTCAAACAGGTGGACTTGTAGAACAAATTGCTTTGTCTAGAACTTTTCTTAAAAAAAATATTTTTCCCTCAAGGATGCAAAGCATGGGTTAAAACTCCAAAAGTCACCTTTATCACAGGGTATAACAACTGTTTTGGCCATTGTGACTAAGATAACTTTCCAGTGTTATGAGGGTAAGATGAATTAGCTTGCTTTCTCCCCCCTTCTCTGTACTGATTTGTTGTTTCAATGAATTAGGCAAATTGATGAAAGGTTTTGATTGTCAGACATACTCCTATAGTAGAATCTGTTATTGCCTCAGCAACAGGAGTGGAACATAAACCAACATCCTTAGCATATTAACTGCCATGTGCACTGTATTTAACTCACGCTTGTTTTGAGCCCGGCACTTTGTGAAGCATATGTAACTCACGTCTCCACACCTTGGGAGCCCCGAGAACTGTTCTTCAAGTTGCATATATCTCACATGCAGGAAACAATAAAAAACAACGAATTTTTCATTAAGTTAGAAAGGATTGTTTTGTTTTCGAAATTTTTATTCTATTTTCGTAATAAAACACTGTGGCCCCAAGGAAAAAATTTTTTTTTCTGTGTGGCAGTCAATGTGTTAGGAAAAGGTAAATTTTTATACTTCATGGGTGGACTTGGTAACATTTAAGGCAGTGGTTACTCAGAGGCTTCTGGGCTAGGGGTGAAGAGGAGAGTCCTCTCCCGGTGATTCTGATAAAACCTTCGGTTGAGCCCATTGCTTTGGATCAGGGTTTACAAATTCAAATGTCTCCAGGGACTGAGGGGCAGGGGGCCAGCAGGGGTGGCCAGTGTGGGCCTAGAGCCCTCTGCCTGTCTGTAGGGAACAGCTCTCCTCCCACTCTGGCAGACACTGGCCATGTGAGAATACTGCACAACATGGCCAGAGCTTCTGGTTTTAAAAGAAAAGCCAGCAATCCTACTTCTCTTCTGAGAAATTTCCTGATCTTTGACTATTGGTGACACATTTTTAAAAAATGTAAATGTCTTGTGCTGGCTAAACAAAACACACCTGTGAGCAACCAGTTTGTGGCCTCAGGGTGCCTTCTGGAAGATTCTATCAAGAGTCATTTAAAACAGATCTTATTCAAAGTAGCCTAAGACATATACCCAATTTCCTGGGTTTGCATTCTACTATTGAGACTCCAAGGGCTAAAAGGGCAATAGGGAAAATATTGTATAATTTTTAAAAGAATAATTTAAATATCAGGCTCCAGTTTATGTGCATCTAGCTTATTTGGTATAACACATTTCTTTGGAAATGGCAATTTGGAGGCATTTCGGTTTTTGATGCACGGAATTAGTGAGATGGGGTGGGAAAAATGTCAAACTCCGAAGAAGAGTGGTCACAGAAAAACATTAGAACCAATAACTAAAAACCTCTGTAGTATATGCTTCAATTACTAGATCTTGGGTATTCAGGGCTGACTATAGCTTCCTGCATATTGAATTTATTGTAGCATTAAGTTTCTGTAACATTTAGGAAATAGATGGCTGAGAAGTGACTGAAAAAAGAAATTTAAGAAACAGGCATCACATTCCTTTCTATTATGTTTATCTGTCCTCTCAAGGACAGAAGAGGCACTTTTCCATCTGTTTCAATCTTGGACTGGCACAGCCAGCCCTGAGGTGCTGGACGGTCTGTGGGTCTTCGCACACACCTGACTTCACATGCAACCCCTCAGCCCGCCCGAGTCACGGAGGAGCTCTGCCAGCACGCCGCCCAGTCCTGGAGCGGGGTGAACGTTTTCTCTTCTGTTTGCTGACTCTGTGGGCAGCTTCGTAGTTTGTCTGTTGTGTGGCGCTGCCGACAGGACGGAGTGGCCTTGGAAGAACAGAGCACGGCGTCAGCTCTGTGGTAACCACACCTCATTCCCGTTATATGTTCACTTGCAGTGTTCGTGGTCCCTGAAGACAGGATTTGGTATGTGTTGGCAGACTGACAGAGGGAACGTTTCCAGGGATGGAATCCAAGGTTGTCGCTGTTACTCCTGGAACATAAATACGGGATAATGGTCGGTGGGATTTCCCTATGGTCCAGAGTAGTGTATGGGAAATAGGATTCATCTAAAATACTCACATCTGGCTAATAAGAAAGTGGTATTTTGTTTCACTCTTACTATTTCTTCTTGTGTGTTTCCTGTCTCGGGGCCCCTCTGGAGAGGATGGAATTTGTATATTCTTGGATCTCTAGCCGAATGCCACCTCATTTTTCCTTACCCAAGAATAAAGCATTTACGAACACAGCTATACTGGAGAAATCTGAAATCGGGAAGGGACGCAAGCATGTTGCAGTTTGGAGAACAAACACGTACATTTTTGCCTATGTAAATTTTGTACTTTGGAAAATAACCGAGAAAGGCGTAGGAACAGGCAGAGCTTTAAGTGAACAGTTTTAGAAAGGAGAAAAATGTTATGGAAAGTGAGAAGAAATATTTTGGATTTTGACTCAAGTCCTGGTATGAGTTTGGAATGTTCTAATCTGTTCAGCATGAACCAGAAATAGTTTCCTAAGGAGAAAGATGTAGGCTCCTCAAACTTGACCTTGGTCTCTTGTTCACTACCTCTGCTTTTGGAGCATAAGTAGACTCATTTCTGATGGCTTTGCTACTGGTGTGCCTGCTTATTGATGTTGATCGTCCATGCTGTGTTGCAGGGCATCCCATCATTCCCAGTCACAAAATTGTCCATCTTTTCCCAACTGCGTGACCTTAGTTCTATTAATAACCTCTCTGGTCATCGACTTCTTTATTTATAAAATTGAGGGTGATAATATTTACCCTGCTGCTTCATAAAATTTTGACCATCAAATGAGAATGTATCTAAAAGTGCTTTTCAAGTTGCTAAGCGATACAGAGACGTAAGGAGTTATTAATCAACATTATAAGGATGACAAAGGAACTTGAAAATGTCCCAGTCTAAATCAAAAGGCTGTAGGTGGTATCAGGTGTCTGTAGGCAAGTCATTAGGAAGACAGTCACACTGCAGCTGGCCTTAGTGATCAGTTAGACTTGAGTTTAAATCTTTGCTTTACCAACTGTAAAACACAATGCTCTTTAAGCCTCTGTTTCCTCATCTATAAAATAAGCTACCATAGCTACTCCACAGATTGTGAGGATTAAATGAGAAAATATATATGAAAGTACTTATACTGCTAGGTTCCTGTTACATACTTAGAAAATGTTGATTTTATTCGCTGAGCTATACGTGGATGACAATATTCCAAAAGAGCTTATGCAGTATACAAAAGGGCATCCAAGACACTGTGAGCCACATTTTTTTTTCCAGCCCAGTTCAAATCTGAAGAAGACAGAATTCGAGGCCTGCCGTACAAGTAGGAGGCTGGCTAACCACCCCAATAAATACTGCATCTCCAACAATGTTATTCCATCTGGGAAAAGCATTATTCCTCCAAATGTCCTCTTTTAAAATGCAAATATCTCTGTGTAAGAAACATTATAATTAACCATTACCTCGTTAGCATCAGTTGGTTTGAGCTCAAGTTAGAGAAGTATGTTAGGGACAGGGTTAGATTCTGTCAATGAGGAATTGGCAGAATATGATCAAAATTACCATCATATTGGCAATAAATTCGACTATGCATAATTTTGTGTATGTACAATGACCCACACAGCTTTTCATTGGTGTTGGAATAGATCACTGTTTTGGGGTGAATACCAGACGAAGCGTTTGACTTGTGTTTAGGGTTCAGAGGGATAGGCCTGCATCCTGGGCCACTGTCTAGACAGGATGGGTCTGGGTGGGTATCTTAACTCTGGCCGATAAAAATAAGATAAAAAGAACACTGCAAAATCTATTTGTGCTTTGATCTTGGACTTTTTGGCCTTGAGAATTCTGAGAAATAAATATCTATTATTTATAAGCTACCCAGTTTATGATATTTTGTTATAGCAGCCCTAATGGACTAAGAAGATATTTTTAAAAATTTTGTGCCAATCCGATAGAATAACATTATTTTTTATTTTGAGGGTGCATTTTAAATAACTAGTGCAAGTCTTTTTATTTTACAGAGCAGAAGGACAGGGAAAATTTGCTGATTGCTTTGATCCTTGTCCTGCCTTCAGCCACCTCAATCCATGCTGCTCTGGTGCCCACCACTTTCTGTGTCAGCCGTTGTCTGAAGAGGGATTTGTTTGACCCTGGCTTACCCTTCAAAGGACTTGACCGTCCCCTGGGCATGCTTCCAATTCTCACATGCCCTGTGCCAAGGAGATTGCTAACATTGGCCTCACACAGGCCCTCTGCTGAGGACACGTGGTGTCCCCACACTTGTCCTCTTTTGACCCTCTCCCACGCTTTCCTTCCCTACCCATAGTCAACTCCCACCTGTCCCACAACTGCTAGTGCAAGTCCCACTTCCTTCTGGGATTAATTTCTTTCCCCACTGAATACACGGCACATGGTTACCAAATTGCTCATTTAACAAGATAACCAGTCAAGTAAATGGCACAGACCATAGTTGGCATCTTTTGTCACGCAGGATTTGTGCATGCAGTAGGCCCCTGATAACAACGGTCTCCGGAGCCCGTGGGAACTGCATCACAGCTGCCTCGTTTCAGAGAGGGGAGAGCAGAGTCACAAACCCAGGGTCCAATTCAACAAGCAGCACCTTTGTGGCCTAAAGTTCTGAATTCCAGCCTTCCCAGCGAGGGACCCACCACCTGTCCTAGGGTGTGCAGTTTAATCTGGATGTCTGTTTCCTCTTCTCTGAGACCAGCCGTCTGTGTGGTAAGCTTCCATAGCAGGGTTGCCTGGATTATATACCCTCAGGCCCTGCCAAGTGGCTAAATTAAAGAACAATTTGAAGGAAGTTTAAAAGAAGATAAAAAGGATACTGCCAAAAACAGAGCCCATTATTCAACTCAAGTTGCTCTGTTCTGAGAATTAGAAGCCGTGATCTATGATTTGAATATAACTCAGGAAACAATTTTGGTCTAGCAGCTTCAAATATTTTTACAGAAGCCTCTCCTTTATTCCAAGCCTCTGATTTTTAGTCTATAAACTTACTTCTCTATGTCTAAAGAAATTCTGCCTAAATTCCTTGAGGGTCTGACCCTTTCTGAGCCTTAGTTTATGTTCTTTTGTTCTTGTACTTGACATTATCTCACACAGTCTTGTAAAATCTTGCTTCTGTTCCCTTCAGAATTTTATATCCCTCCATGAGGCATTTCCCCCCGCTTCCTTCAGAAAAATAGCTGCATGGCTTTGGTAAGTTTTTTCTTTTATTTATATAGATAAAAATTTCAAGTTTCTTAAATGATACAGATAGCCTTTTCTGGTGCTATTGCTGTGTACAGAATAGCCTAACACAGTTACTCAAGCCAAGTTAACATTTGGCAAATCTCTGCTAACCCCAGGAATAGCTGCTGAGAGGCCTTAGAGAGGACTGCTGAGAAGGAAGCTGATATTCTGGCCTTGGGGAAATACAGGCAGCCCAAAATGGCCAGTAGGCTGGCCACTAATGTTCCCTGATGTGATCCATGCATGAATGCACTTTGATTCAATAGCACTTTTTCATTTATCATTCATTCAATGCATGTTCATAATCTCAGGTGAAAATGGGTATCATTTTCAGGAGAAGACGAAATGCTCAAAACTTTCTCAAACAGCAATCAATCGCTAAACTTATCTTGGAGGGTCTGTGCTGTACCAGCGTGCTAAGAGCAGGGGATACCAAGATGCAGTTCTTGCCCTGTAGAAGTTAAGTGTCTGGTGGGCAGTGGACAAGCCACATAGTGGGACAAATGCTCTGGCGGGGTTAGAACCCAGGGAGCCATCTCACCTCCCCTGGGGTCTGGGGGACTGGGAGTCAGAAAGGAAGGCTTCCTGGACGCACTTGTGCTTCAGCCGGGGCAGGCTGCGCTGGGGATGTGGAGGAAGGAGGAAGGAGGAAAGAGGAAGGAGGAAGGGGAACATGAATGGGCTGGTTTCCTGTGGCCTCTGTAACAAACTGCCATCGATTTAGTATCTTACAGTTCTGGAGGTCAGGAGTCCAGAATGGGTCTCGCTGGGCTAAAATCAAGTGTCAGCAGGGCTGTGTCCTCCTGGATGTTCTAGGGGAGACTCTGCTTCCTTGTCTTTTCCATCTTCTAGGAACCCCCTGCATTCCTTGTCATGGGGTCCCCTTGCTCCATCTTCAAAGCCAGAAATTTCATCACCGTGATCTCTGCTTCCATCGTTACAAATCTGACCCTGACAGTCCTGTGGCTTTCTCTCACTTACAAGGACACTTGTGACTGCATCGGGCCCACCTGGGTAATCCAGGCTAATTTCCCCAGCCTAAAATCCTTAACCTAATTGCACTTGCAAAGTCCCTGTTGCTATGCAAGGAACACCACAGGTTCTAGGGATTAGGACGTAGGTCTTTAGTGGGGTATTATTCTGTCTACCACGATGAAGCAAAGGGCATGTCAGGGAGAAGGAGAAGTTATTTGAATATACTTTGTGCGTAATTTGAAAGATAGCAGTAGAACAACTCAACTCTAAACCATTTACCTTATACATTAATCTGAGTCTTGTGTTACACCTGCAAAGCCTCATTAATGGCCCCATTCAAGTGAAGGAATGAGCCACCATTTGACAGTTCTTCTTAGTAAAGAAAAATACAAATTAGGACAGTGTTATTTCCTGTAATGAAGCTGCATGAAATTGTACCTTAAGAAATAGTGTGGGCTCAGAGCTAGTTAAATCGTGAATCATCTTCATAGGAAAGCCCGTTGCTATTCTCTTCAAGTTTGCAGTGCAGAGTAACAATCTGAAGAGATGCCACTTTATCACCTTCCCCGTTGCTGAGCTCAAACTGGGGAGCCTCGTGCCACCCCTAAATCAGCGCTGGCTTCCCCCAGCCATGTCAACTGAGCCAGACCCAGCTGCTCTGCCAGCTTTGGCAGCAGCAACTGACAGTGTGTTTTTGGTCCCACTGAGCTCTCTGCAGTGGTGGAGGTCGGCGTGGAAAGGGTGGTGGGGTCTTGCTCTGATGAAGCGGGACATAGATAAAGGACACCCAGGTCTGCTCTTAGTGGCTGAACGTGAAGGTTTAGCTGCAGTGGTTGGGAGGTGATAACTTCTCTATTTTTAGAATTACATTTAAGGAGAGAGTTGAGGATGAGGCTTTGATAGAAAAGTAACTGACAAAGTGATTTCAGAGCTCCTAGTGTGTTTTTCATTTATGTGTTTTTAACATTTATCACAAAATATTTAAATTCATATCATATTTGCAAACTGATTAGAAAAGAAACCCCAAAACAAATCAAAAGAAAATCTCAGACTTCATGGATTCTTAACACAGTGTTTGAAGACAAGTTACAAAGGCTATCCCAGTCATCACATGTGTTCACCATGCCCCACATTTGTGCTCCTGGCTGCCTTACCCACATGAGCCGGTTGGCCCTTCCATGGCTGCACTCGGTGCGGGGGCATCGAGCAGTCTGCGTGCCCGTGGGGCCAGTGCTTCCCTTTGTGCAACGTCTGCTTTGCAGGTGTTCTTGCTTTCTTGTTAGCATTCCATATTTGATCATAAACTGGCTTGCCTTTGGGTCCTGTGCCCTTTCTCTAGGTTCTAATTAGGGGCTTGGAGTCCGTGCAGTGGGGCAGGCAAGGCATGAACTCTGTCTGCTGGGCCTGGGGCTGGTCTGTTGCTTGCTCACTGTGCAAACACGAGTAGTCACCTGGCTACCATTTGCTCAGCACCGGCTGTGCATGCAGCACCTCAGGCCCCCCTCTCCTCAGGCAGCCGTCAGAGCCAGCCTGCCCTGTGCAGACGCACGAAGAGAAAGCAGAGGCTTGCTGAGTCCTTGCTGGTCGGGCGGTGGAGCGGGGTGTCAAGGCAGGTGTGTCTGGCTCTGGATCCAGGGGCTTCCAGTTGTATTTTCAAGGTGACAGGCTCTTCAAGGGGAGGTGGGTGAGGGGTGGATGAGCACACAGTGGGGGTGCCTACAGGCCCCCAGTGCTGCTGTAGGAATAGTTCTGCTGTTATCTATTTGATAACACAGAATTTATTAGGACAAAACTTGAAGCTAAAAAGGAGTCCAAAATCTATTGCATTTTTACTCCATAACGCCTTTCTAAGTTATTTAAGCTCCTGGAGACTCTTTCTCTCCTATATATGAAGGATAATAAGAGTACAAGCCTTATGGAATAACAGGAAAGATGAAACTAAGCAAAGCAGGAAAGCGTCTGCAATAGCATGGTGCTCCCACGGAGATGAGTTTTCTTCCAGCTCATCATACACGGGCTGTGTGTGTAAGGTGTGGCTCCACCACTCCCTGGGCATGAATGAACCATTTATTTTGATATTTTCACATTATTTACAATCATGGCTAATTAATTCAACTAGAACTTGTTTAGAACCTACTGTGTGCCTAGAAAACTGTGTTGGATTTGTGGCCAGGGACAGCCGGATGGATAGATTGGGTGAGCAGCCACCCAAGATGGCAGCTGTGAGTGGTGTAGCCTCCTCTGTTCCCACCCAAAGAGAGCTTGACGTTTGGAAAGCTTCTACTGGGGGCTCTTGTCTTTGGCTCTCTTTTCAAAATGTCTCACTAAGATTCAAAGTCATCAAGAGAGGCAACTTCTCAGCTTTTGTTACTTTGTCCTCTGGGAGGGAGGGTTATAGAGAAACCCAGGACAGGTTTGGATGAAGGAGAAGGACCAATGAGGAAGGAGGAGCAGCTCCAACGCCAAAATTTATTTTCTCCCCAACTCAGCCAGGCTGGGCCTGTACCAGGTGTTGAGGGGCTGAACTGACAATCACATTACGTTCCCTGGGGCTTGGACCTGCAGCCCTGGCCTTGTGATGCCTGTTGGAGTCTGTCCTCCGATGCAGGTGGGGTTTTGGCTAGGAAAGGGGAATTCAGGTCAGTGAACTCTGGTGAGACCAGCTGATGAGAAAACCAGACATGGGATGGGGGAAGTAGGATGGAGCAGATTAAGAAGCAGCGAGTTGGAGACCCAGGGTGACACAATGTGACTTCCACAGGTCTTGAGTTTGGGGGTGAAAATACCAATTTCCAGCAGTAACCTCAAAACCCAGGGAAAGACTTAGTTGAAGAAGACCTTGAGAGTCTTCTCAAATTTGGTAATAGGGTTATACCACCTCTGGGGCTGCCAGAAATAAGCAAAAAAGGTCAGGTAAGAAAATGAAGGGAAGAGATAATTCAGGGTGAGAGATGCAGAGACAGTTGTAGGAAGAAGCTAGTGTGGTCGAGAAGAGATACCAAGAGACCTTCAGGAGTGACTAGCAATTAGATGGATACTGACCATAGTGAATGTGAATTCATTGCTATGTGTTCCAGATACTCATCTAAACACTTTCAGGAATGAACTTGGTCAATCCTAATCCTTATGAGACAGGTACTATTACCCGCATTTTACAGATGAGGAAACTGAGGCACAGATAGATTAAGGTGCTTGCCCAAGGTCAGTAGCGGCTACTGTGAATGGGGAGGCCAGAGTTCAAACTGAGAGTCTGACTCCAGAACCCCATGCTCTCAAGCACTTGTTTCCTCTCTAAAAAGTGAACTGGGCACTTAAGAAAAATCCTCTGGAGAACTACGGTTGGAGCCATGGTTTTTAACTGGAGTCAGACCTCCTGGGCTGGTGAGCAAAAGCTGGTGTGTCCGAATACATGCTTTTTTTCCCCTGAAGAGTGGGAGAACATTGGCAGAACATCATACTGGCTCCTTTTCCTAAGAAATACATGATCCCGAATAGGTAAGAATCCCAGAGGGTTAGAGGTAATCTCTGGGCACTGGCCTCTCAGCTAGAGCTGGGCTTCTGCTCTGCCACGGGGCTGAGGATGATTTGTGTCCTCAGGGCTGACGGCCTGTTACCTCCACTGGATCTCCCCAGAATTACGTTTCCAGGGCCTCAGCTGTGTGTCCTCAGGAGAACTTTGGCTGGGAGGGCTCATCCTCTTGTAAGCACTTCATCTGACAGGCTTGGCCTGGTGTACATTTACTAGAAGATGAAACCCGTTAAAACAGAAAAATGGCCGCCACACTGGACCATTTTTCTCTAAGTGCCATTATCCATGACTTCTACTGAAGGAAAAAAGAGGCAAAATCCTTATATACTGGGCAAACAATTTTGTGATTTTTTTTTGACAACATTGATTAGAGCTTATCTGACTTCATAACAGATCTATCTTATTCGTAAGATAAAATATAGAACAGAGAGTCAAAAGAGATGCTGGGGGCTGGGGAAGGGAACATCACTGTTATTTTCAGATAAGATTTTGTTTTATGGTAACTCACTTTTCTCAGACAACTTAAACTAACTAAGCAGAGTTCGCTCTGTGACGATCAATATTGTTACTTGTCCTGAGCAGCAAAGAAATATATATGTTTTTTTCTACCATCTTTACCTAACAGTGAAGAAGAACAATGAATGAGGCAGAACTGATGTACTGGTCACCTGATCAATGTCTGAAAAACCCATATCATTTTGCTTTCATGGACATTAGCAGATCTTTCAACACTCTTAGTATAAGATTTCAGTGAGAGAAATATGAAAATATCCACCAAAAAGATACATTCTGCAGCCACAGTGCGATATCAGTGTTGTATCTCTTCCTGTCCCTTGATTCTTTCAATTTCCACTGCCTTGTCCAGAGGGGACAGTGGAAAGCAGTTGGGAGTAGAGTAAGAGGCCCTGGTCTTAAATCCCACCTCTGTCATAAGTTACAACCCCTATGAGCCTTAGTTTCACATCTTTAGTATCCATCCTGATTTATTGGTCTGCTTGATTTATTAATTATATATCAATATTATATATTTGGTTCTACTTCTTTGTGGTTCTGACAGTTTTTGCCTAATATATTTTTGTTATGAGTGTGTTCAAGTTCAGAGTTGTTTTTATCTTCTTAATGAACAAAACTTAACATTTTGTAGGACCTCTTAATCTCTGATAATTCTATTTGCTTTAAAGTCTATTTTGTCTGATATTAATAATATGAACTAATTATTAATAAGCTTCTGTTGTGGATTGTTTTAGTATTTGACTTGTATATCTTTTACTATCCTTGTACTTTTAACCTTTCATATCTTTATGTTTTAGTGCATCTCTTGTAATCAGTAAATACTGTCTCTTATCAAAGTTTAAAGTTAATCAACATCTTTACTCTTGTCCCAAACAATACAAGAACTTTAGAATGTTTTAGTTCCTATCATCCTTCCTGACTTATACACCATTTTATCATATATTTTATTTCTATCTTTTCTGAGTGTGGTAGTGGATGCTGTGTGTACTGCCTCAGCCCCTTTCAGGACCGAGATACCCCTTCTGCCAGATGCTGGAGTGTTGGTGGTTGATGGTTCTCAACTAAGTCCCTCACTGGGACTTGTCCTCAGCAGAAGAGAAAGGCCTTGTCCAAAGTCCTGCCTCCTCCCCAGTGGCAGCTCATACCTACATCTGGTCATTGTGTATGAGGGGGAATAAAGATTCCCCTAAAGTTGGGACAACTCTGATGGCCATTCTAGCTCCAGAGCTCTCTGTGGGATCAGATGATGTCTTTGTTGTGACTACATCACAATGCAACTTTTTCCTCTGCCAATTCTACTTTCTTTACTCCCCAACAGGTGTTGCCTGCCAGAGCATGCTCTCAAAAACAGGTGAATCTCAGACTCAGCCATTTCCCGTAGAATCCACTTAGGTTAAGGGTCTATGGCCAATGTTTGTTTAGACTGACCCACATATTTTCCACTTTATTTACTTTAATAATTCAATTTATTCAATTTAAATCAATATATAATTATATTATATTAATATATAATTAATAAATCAAGCAGACCAATAAATCAGGATGGATACTAAAGATGTGAAACTAAGGCTCATAGGGGTTGTAACTTATGACAGAGGTGGGATTTAAGACCAGGGCCTCTTACTCTACTCCCAACTGCTTTCCACTGTCCCCTCTGGACAAGGCAGTGGAAATTGAATTATTTACTTTATTTACTTTAATAAATTGAATTATTGAATTCAATCAATTACTTTATTTACTTTAATAATTCCTTTTTCCATCTGGGATCAATTTTCTTCTGCCTGAATTACATCCCTTAGGATTTTTTTAGAAGAGTCTGTTGAGTAAAAGTCTTAATTTTGCTTTGTTCTGAAAGATAATTTTAATGAGTATGGAATTCCAGGTTGAAAATTATTTTCTTGCAGCTCATTGAAAATATTATTCTATTATTTTCTGATTTTCATTATTACTATTACAATTTTATCTGTCAAATGAACTCTTACTCATTTAAAGGTAATTTGTCTTTTCTCTTTGGCTGCTTTTCAGATCCCTTTTGTTTTCAATGTTTTACAGTTTCATCATAGTGTGTCGAAGTAAGTGTTAATTTACTTGGGATTCATTGAGCTTTTTGAATTTGTGTACTGGTGTCTTTCATCAGTTTTAAAAATCCTTAATGATTATTTCTTTAAATATTATCTTTCCTTCTCTTTTTCCTCTCCTTCCAGGACTCTGATTAGACATATGTAAACTTCACTCTAAGTTTCTTCTTAATTGCTCTATCATGTTTCTTATCTCATTCTCTCTGTGACATATGTATAATAATTTCTTCATATCTGTTTTCCAATTGGCTAACACTCTGTTTAGCTCTTTTTAATCTGTTAAGCCTGTCCATTGATTTTTAAATTTTCAATCATTATATTTTTTATTTCTTAAAGTTTTATGTGTTGTTTTTTCAAATCTTGAGGTTTTTTTTATAGTATCTTATTCATAATTCATTTTTCAACACTTAAAAAATTTCTTTAAACATACTTGTTTTATGTTTTGTGTCTGGCAATTTCAATATCTAAAGTTGCGGTGGGTCTGATTCTTCTGGCTCTTGCTCCTGGGAATTTATTGAACTTTTTTGTTTTGTTTTTAAATTTTTGATGGTGAATACATATTTCTTGGAGTTTTATCTGTGGGAATTATTTGAGACAGGGTTAAGAGTGTGTTCCTCTAAAGAGAATTTGAGAATTTGTGCTTGTGTCTGCCAGCGCCTTGGTCACTATCAGCCTAGGGGCATTTCAAACCAATTCCAGGTGTGAAGTTTTTTTGGACCACCCAGGTTGTCTGAATCCTGACTGCAAATCTATGTGAGGGCTGGATTGTAACTAAGGACTATTAAGGGAGTTTTTTTTGTATCCTTTCTGATCACTGCTAAATTTGAAGACATACAAAAAGTCCCAGGTTTTGTTTTTTTCCCCACTGTACCCCTCTCTAACCCTGTGAGACGCTGAAAACCAAAACTCCTCAAGTTTATCAGTTTTGGCAAACATTTGAGAAAGCTGGTGGATTTTGGCACATGCTAGTGAAAACCAACTTGTGTTTACCTCTCTGATTTCTTGCTTTTACTTAGTTTTTGGCTTCTGAGTATTCCTTATTCATGTGCCAGCTCACGATGAATTTAAACAATGTGATTTATACTATAGCTAGCACTTTTAGCTGGTTCAGCAGAAGGGTTGGTCAGGACACTTGGTCCATCAGACTGCTGGAGATGGAAGTCTCCTGAACCTAGCTTTTCACTTCCGTAAACTGGTAATAATGATACCTGCTTCATTGGGATTGTTGAAATGATTCAGTGAGACAATTCATGCTATTCCTAGAAAACAGAATTTCCTTAGTAGTGTTTCACTGATTTGGATATCTTCATTGTTCAGGCTCCCTCAAAAGATTCTGTGATCGAATAGATTTGGGAAGTACCGGTTACCGTGGACTCTGCTGGAGAGTCAGGAAGCCCGTTGGCCTTCTGAAAGCCCTGAGAAGTCCTGCAGAATTCTCCACATTCGTGCATCTATAGAGCAGTCTTTGTCATGAATACTGCTTAACAGCTCATCCACAGAACACAGTGTAGGGAATATTGAGGTATAAAATATTAAATAAAATATTTTATTTAACGTGAAAGGAGTATTTTCTTCCAAAACAGTCAATGATTTTAAGCAAAAAGCAACAACAAAAAAGGGCAGATTAGAAGGAGTCAGTGGCTCATAAATAAATGTTATGTTCCAGACTTCCAGAACCCAACCCTTCTGTTAGGATGGGATTTCCATTTCCTTGCTCTGAGGATGCAAAGAGAGAAGTATACACTAAGTATGTGGGGCCTTCTGTGTTGAAATTCTGCCCATATGCAGTTGTCTTTCTGGGTGATGGACACATCTTCTCCCTCAAAGGAGCATTGTTTGGATTCAAGGACTAGTTCTTAAGAAGTCTGTAGTTTAAGAAGGTTATAGTTGTTGATTCTGAAGGAATAGGAGTGATGTAAATACAACATTGATTTTGGAGACCTTCCCTCAGCAGAGAGCACTTGCTTCATAGAAGCTTGGGTGGAGCAGAGACTCTACAATGTATTAAGGTTTGGCTTGCGGTTGAGACCCCAAATGTTCTTCTTTCAAAAAGGAACATTTCTGATCTTGCCACATAGCCTATGTCCACTGTCCATGTTTTGAGAGAAATGAAAATTAGTCCTTTAAGTGGAGGGACAGAAGATTCCTCTTAAGTGTTTGGGAGAATAAAGATAACAGGACAATTTTCCTACCAGAGAAATGTGTATATCTGCATGTTTGTAAAGTTGATTTAGATTCTTTAATTCCTTTTCCCAAGAGGTTTTAGGACTGGTTTCTCTATTTCCTCCATCAGTGCCTTGAAGGATGTTTCTAAAGTGCTGTTCCCTGTCCTATCTAGGAGAAATACCTTCCTGAATCGAGCCTGGCACTGCTGAAAATGAAGACTGAGGCTCCACCACTCCTTGTATCCCTTGGCTCTTGGAAAGATGCTGTCTGGTTCAAGTACATTCACAACCGCCCTGCAGAACTGAGGAAAGTGTGTGCAGGAGTGTGCTCCATTCCCAGGAGTCAGACTGGGTCTCCCATTTGGTAGTTGTGGACTACCTGCCTCAGAGGGGCCAGCGCTGCTGGCTAAAATGCAGATTTCTAGGCCCTACACCAGATCCACCAAGAGTAACTGCATTGTTAATTTTCCCATGTGATTGTTATGCATGAAGTTTGGTTCTCTATAGGAGTAGTGTTGGGTGTGGTCACTAAAAGTGGCTATCTGTGGCTCAGGTATCTTTGCCTGATTTGTAATTTAAGAAAACATGATATTCCCTCTTGCAAGCTTCAATACTGTTAACTATGCACTTACTCTTTAGTTCTCAAATGTAGGGTCTGATTGACACATTCCCTTGTACAGCTTTTGGAGCCTGCCTGGCCACTTTGAAATAACTGGATTGATATGAGCTAAGAGAAAACAAGCAAAATTATTAGCAATCTTTCTATATAACTGTTTCTTTCAAAGTATTTTCAAAACTAAGGCCACAAACACAGTATTCATTGACTCCTCCCTGCAAAGCTGCAAGATAAGCAGAATAAGTGCGAATACTCCCATTTCACAAAAGTGGAAACTGAGGCTCGGATAGATGAACTGATTTGCTTAAGCTTGTGAGTGTAGAATGTGGAGACAGCTCTAGAATCCAAGAACTCTTGTCTGCCTACCCTCCATCCTTCCTCTCCCACCTCCGCTGAACTCTCTACCTCCTTCCTTCTCTCCCTTCTTGCCTTACATTTTTCATTGCTCTTCCCACTAATCTGTGTCAACGAAGTGGCCTCTTTATGCTGTTCTGTCCCGGCCATTGCAGGCATAGGTACGCTTGCCACCATAAAACACTGGAGCAATTGGCCACCGTACTAGCCTGAAAGCTGGCAAGCCCCTACCAACCGTGTGTTCTCACTTGTCAGTATCTTTATAGAAAGAGGAATGTGGTGGAAGGTCGGAGGCATGTTTTGCTTAATTAAGCTGTTTTGTGAACATTTCTTTCACTTTACCAACCTTTCTAACTCTTGATTTTGTAAAGCTAAAAATAACTTCACCAATCATCATGCCATCTGGAGTGGGGTGCACTTGCTGTTTTCTTCTTTTTTCCCCCTCCCAAGACACACGGACCCACCCACAAAACGGGGGCTGGGTGCTCTGCAGTTTGGCAGAATGGTAAGGGAAGATGTTTGCATAATTTGAACCCTCAAACATTTTTAACTGAAATAATGAGATACTTGCTGTTCTGCTTACCCAGCACAAAGAGAGTGCTTTTCCAATTCTACAGTTAATTTGATCTATGCAAATAGCTTATTCTCTAAAATCCATCCGGCACTAAATGTGAAATGATTGTCTAAACTACAGAATTACCCAGATAACTATTCAACGAGCTCTTCACCTTCTGAAGCTTATGTACACAAGAGGAAAAAAGTTTTTCCCTTTTGTTAGTCAAAGTTTTTAAAAGTGTCTTTGCAATGCTTTATCATCTATCCTTATTTATTCGTCACCTATAGGTTTTAGGTGTAGAGACTAGACACACTGAGCACAGAGGTATTAGATCTATTCTACCTTCAAAAAGCTTCATAGCAGTATTTTATTTTTGTGTGTGTTCATTCTTTAAGCCTACAGTTTTCTCCTTCCCTAGCAGGAAGGGGGGCATTTCTTAGCTTCTCCTCTTTAAGTCTCTGATCAGAAGGTCCTCACGGTGAATGATGTACTCCCACCAGACTGCGAGTACGTGCGAGCAGTCCTGGCCCACCAGCTGCCTGCTAAAGTGAGTTAGCTGCCGTGTGCCTGGACCCAGAGCCCAGAACATGAGCTGGGCAACAGCCGAGTCTAAAAATAAGCCAGCAGCCACATTCCAAGTGCCATGCTACAGCTGAGTCACTCCTGCAGCATTTCAGCAGGAGCATGGCTGGGCATATGTGGCCATGTTTTGTACCTGAAGCCTCTATGGGGGGGTCTCTTCGTCATGTCATGCTTCTCATTCAAGTCATGGTGCACAGGAAAAGTATTACTGGAATACTGGGGTTGGTTTGGTGGAGTCCTAACCTGAGAGAATGTTGTGTTTGTCAATCCTTTTGCAGGAGAGGAAGGCAGGCCAGCCTTTTCTTAGATTATTTTAATGGACATATTCCACGAAAGCTTCCAGGGCTAATTGTGGTGAAAATGTGCCAGGTAGATGCCTTTCATGCCAACCATAATTAATAGTCTTATAGTCTTCAAGGCCATAATGCTCATCAGTTATTAATTAGCAATTCATTTTGTTGAATAAATAATACTTATGATTGATGATAGAAGTTGTAATTGGGCACTAGAAGTGGCCCTCCTGGGACTGGCTTAGCAGCAAGTATTAACCACGACACAGTAACGACAAACACAGAGGATCATCCAGGAAAATCCAAGTTAAACAATTGTGACACAGCCAAGGTGTTCCTTCGCAACAGAAGAGTCTATCATGAGTGTCAGATGTGAATCCTAGGCCTGAGTGTGTTAATTGTTTCCGGCCACACAGTGTTGGGGTTTTCTATTTCCTCTTAAGCTTGTAATCAGCCACCCTGTTTATTTGTTTTTTTTTTTTTTTCCAAAAAGCAAATTGTTCTTTGCTAGACAATTCTATTGACTTTGAATTACTCTTGTGATAGGTCCTTTCGAAGTATTGTCATGAAATGTGCACACAGACTTGAGGGGGAAAAAGTGCTTTTCCAAAAAGGTAATGATTGAAATTTTTATTTTAAATGATTCCTTAGATTGAATTCACTTTAGATTAACAGATTTTCCTGCCCAATTGATTTTCTGGCATCCATGCAGTGATCCAGCAGAGATAAAATGGGGGTTCATTTAGTCCATGGCTCCAAGGAAAAACGAGAGCCTGGCAAATAGAACTAGTAAAGCTTCTTTCTCGCCTGCTCTGTTGGAGCAGGACAACTGGAGCCGGTCAGCTGCTGACCAGATGCTGCCTTCAATTAATATTCCAACCCTCAAAGACATTTATCGCTCACTCTCGAAAGCAGAGCAGCTGAGTAATAAAGGGAACCACTAAAGCCGTATTTTTTTTTCCGAGAGCATTTATAATGACTAAATTGCTTGAAATAAATTAGCACGAAAAATAAACATAGTTTGTACAGTATCTGTAAAACAAATTCCTAATCTTGGGAAAATAGAGAGACAAAGTGGGAGCTTGCATTTAACAAGCACATGCAATATGCTTCATTAAGACAGGGCTTTTTTTTTTTTTAAACTAATTTAAAAAGGGTTAATAAACTCCAAGATATCATTGCCAGTTAAACAGGTCCTGCACCATTTTAAGGGAAGTAAGAGGCTACAAAGGAGACAGTTAAAAGGAAACCAAGAGACTGTGTTGTAATGCTAACAGGCAATTAACAAACTCATGGGTGTTAATTATCTTCATACTGTATCATGTTCAATTAGCTTAGTCTCTGCAACAAAGGCAACGATGAACAATTGCTTTGATAGGCATACAGTACTTCATTTGTAGTTAATCGGTTTAAGCCCTGCAGTTGCTAGGTTACCTTGGTCTCCAGAGGTAAAAAGCTGTACAGATGCACTATGTTTAAATGACTACAGAGAACTGTTTAAACTCAAACCATGTATAACTCTTTATTGATTTTTCACAGAAGATCTCAGCTCTGATGATAAGGTTTTGATATATTTTCCTGCTACAGCCAGTTCCTTGGAGTATTGCAGAAAAAAATCTGTCAATATGCTTCTATTATGATCTCTTGATCTGTGCCTATAAAAACCTTTAGCCGCAGCCCTTATTATAAATAATGGAAGAAGCAATATCTGATTTTTTTTCCACACTGTACTACATGAAGATTTTTTTTTCTTCATTGCCTTTGGATCCAAATTACAGGACTTCTTTCTGTACCCGTGCTCTAAAATAATAAAGAAGAATTTCTAGCTCTAATTAATTTGATTGACTCTCAGCAGGACGGGATCAGCTGTAGCATCATGAACTTTAACAATAACTACCAACTGATGGGCAGTTCACATCAATAAGACCATCACTAGCCTCTCTCTCACCTGTCACCAGGCGGGGAGTGAGCAATAACCAGCCCCCCACAGATGCTCCCCGCTTAGCGCTTTCTGCCCTATTAGCAATTTATAATGGTGATCAAGAAACAGTCAGCGGCAAATCAAGACAACTGTCTGGCTGCCTGTTTAATTGGCCTTGTTTGCTTTTTGATAAATGGCTCGTGACTACTGTAGGCCCCTGTATTTTGACTTTTAATAGGCCACAGTGATTAGACTACCAACAGATACTAGGTCAAAACCGAGGAAAAGTGCAAAAAATGTTAATTAATATCAATAATAGGTAATTATTAGTTAGACAGAAGGACCTACTAGCTGCGTGCTCTAATGGCTCAGAGCTAACTGGAAGGGAAGTGCTGCCAAATTAGCATAACTGTATGCAGACTGCATGGTGGAGCCCAGCAAACATCTGTTAGGTTAGTAATTCAAATAGAATTCCTGCCTTTTGAGTGATATTCGCAGAGTCAGCAATCCCTCTTGGCCATTTCAAGGCACTAACAATACCCTAGTGACTGGTGTCCTTCCAAATGGGCTGTGTTTCAGGCTAAGAATTAAATTGCCCCTTTTCTTTGGGGTTGTGCTGTTGAGGAGCTTAAGGGGGTCACTGTCCTCTGGTCAACGGAGGGTGGAGGAGAGAGGTTTTGCACGGAACCCACACCAACCTTAGAAGGAAATGGAAGGTGGGCCCAGCAGACTTGGAGGGAGATACGAGCTCTCTACATTGCTGTTTCATAATTAGCATCAAAAACATGGCTATGCCCAACGTGTCACTTGAAATGCTGCATGTAATTTTTGCAGCGTGATTCTTTGTTATTCATTCCTTGAAGTGCACGTGTGTGCGTGTGCATGCATGTTGCACTCACATGCACACTGCTAAAGGGCTGACAGCATGTTTTGAAGCATAAAAAGAGTTAAGGTGGAGTAGCAGTTAAGATGACAAAATGATGGACATTGTAAATCCAATTCCCTACAGTTGTTATCAACATTAAGGTCACCTTGGGCAAAATCTAAATTCTACTTAAAGAATGTAAGAGTTGGAAAAGACTTAGAGATCCTTAAGTCCAAATGGATAAACTGAGATCCAGGGAGGCCACCCACCAACTGGTTTGCAGCATGGCTGGAAGAAGATACCCATTTCTGGACTTCCTGCCCACTGCCCTTCATCTGACCTTGCTGCCTCCTGCAGAAGCTATGGGTTTCTATCTGTGATTTCGTGTCTGGTAGAGATTTCCAAAAGACACGTTTGAAATGTAAACAGGGAATATGTGCAAAAAGTGCTCCCACCATATAAACGTATGATATTTATGAAATAGCATGTATCAAACATACTTTATTTTTAGGATTTTTAAACCGTGGGTTGTAAAATTCTAAAATCCACAACCATTGCTTGAGATGATTTGCATTTTAATGTGAGTTAAAGAAATGTTTTTTGAGAAGGGTGTTTTATAATTATGCTATCCCTTATTTTATTTTGAGCTTGTTTTCTCATACATCTGGCTAGGACCAAACATGGGATGGATCTGTGTGTGGTGCCCTTTTCCTTCCCCACCAGAGGACTGACATTTAAGACCCATTTGGCTAAACATTTTCAAGATCTTTAAAAAACAAAAGGTGCGTTTGTGTGTGGTGTGTGTGTGCGTGCGTGCGTCCGTGTGTGTGTGTGTGTGTGTGTGTGTGTGTGTAGGGGCACAGAATCTGCTTCTCAAAAGATTGAAATTGAATTGTGGATTATAACAAACTGCAGTTTTCTCCCCACTCTGCAACTCCCACCCTCACCCCTCAACACTATGGAAATCTCTCAGGCCGCTTGGTTTTGTTAATTGCACTGAAACGTTAGGCCTTTTTGTACCTCCATGTCAAAAAAATGGGGTCATTTTTTCATCTCTATTTTTACTTACATACTTTGAAAATCACCTGATTTTGAGTCTATGAGGAAACTAGTATGGAAGCTTAAAAATAACATTTTCAAGTAATGCATTGCTGGGAATAAAATCTTTTAAAATGATAGAGATATGATTCTTTAGATTTTTGCTTTTTTTAATCGTTTCATTCAACAAATATTTGTTGAGCACTGGGCCCAATGTAAAAGATTCATAAAGATAATGACCAAAATAGTACAGTTACAAATTATTTAGCTCCTAACATGTGGCTCTCTTTACTAAGCACTTTATGTTGTCTCAGCCATTCAATTCTCATAACCACCAGACATAGCTGCTTTAAATTCCCGTTTTACAGATAAGAAACCAAGGTTTAGCAAGTTCAAGAAAGTAGAAAGAGGCACAATTTCTAGTTAACTTAGGGTTAAATGCTTTACTCCTTGTAATCTAAATTGTTTTCCTTTCTTAAGGATTTTAAGAGTTATCCCAATTCCCCTGTATTAAAAATATAAAGTTTGAGAAGCAACAAACAAGTGCAAAGTGGCCTACAAAGGCCCTCATGCCTGGCATAGTCCTGGATGAGAGAGATACCGAATCCTCCTCCCACCCTTGGGGGACTCCTCTTTCTCTTCTCTTCTGGACTGGTATGTGCTCCTCTCTTCCCCTCTGGGAGCACATAAGGGAGGATTATAGGCCCTGAAGTGAATTTTCTCTCTTAAAGGCTGCCAGCATATCCTTTTAAGAAAATTGTGGTCAAATACATATAATATAAAATTTACCATTAGTGACATTTAGGAAATTCATAATGTTGTGCAACCATCACCACTATTTATTTTCAGAACATTTTCATCAACCCAAAAGGAAACCCCTTACCCCTGCAGTCTCCAACCTCTGGGCCGCGGCCTGGTACCAGTCTGTGGCCTGTGAGGAGCTGGACATCACATCACTACTTGAGCTCCTCCTTCTCCACACCCTGTGGAAAAATTGTCTTCCGTGAATCTAAGGAATCGGGCCACACAGCAGGAGGTGAGCAGAGGACAAGCGAGAGAAGTGTCGTCTGTATTTACAGCTGCTCCCCATCACTCGAATCACCGCTTGAGCACCACCCTACCCCCGTCCACAGAAAAATTGTCTTCCGTGAAACCAGTACCTGGTGCCTAAAAGGTTGGGGACCACTGCCTTATGCAATGAGCCTTCCCTACCCATGCTGCCCCCAGCCTCCATTCCCTGGCAGCCACCAATCTGCTTTCTGCTTTTTAGGATTTGCCTATTTTGAATATTTCATATAAATGGAATCATACAGTATGTGGTATTTGTGTCTGGCTCCTTTCACTTAGTGTAACACAACTTATCTGCTTCTCAACCGGTATCTCCACCAGCTTCAGGTGGACCCTGAGCAAAGATGTCCCACAGCTTATTTCTGGCAGAACTTCTTACTCATTGACTCTCACCACCATGGCAGCCAGTCCACTTCATCAAGACAAAGCTACTGCTATGGAACCCTCCTGAAATGGGTGGGCTCTGTAAGCCCGTCGCAGGCAGCAGAATCTACCTGGGGGAGAAAGGCTCTTCAGCCTTGACGGTCTGTGGTCTTTGCTTCTGCAGATGGATTCTTCTCTTCCAGCAGCACATCACTATTCCCTTCAGAATGAAGAGACTCAAGATGGCTCACATAGGGCACAGTTAACTCTGCCTCGCTTATGATCTGTGTAGGAGCCCGGGCAAGCCCACATACCACTTACTAATTTTATCTGGAAATGAGCTTACATGTATCAACTGAGCAGAGGGCTGGGAGAAGGAAATAAATAATCCACAGGTCTTTTTAAGTCTAAAATACAACCTAGTAAAATAGATATTGTTCCAATAAGGAACAATGGATACCAAACTGTAACATATCAAAATACACATACAATTAAGAGTTAAGGGAAGTTTATAGAAATAAAGTGAGTTGGCGATTGGAATTTCAATATTTGGTTCCATTGATAGTTGTGTTTTTCTTTTCAAAGGATTACATTGACATTTTGGTTATATTAAAACCAAACAGCAATAACAAACCCAATGCTCCAAAAAAAGGGGGGGAGGTTTGCTTAGGTTGTGGGTAATGCCAGAAGGCAGGACTGGATAATTTCCTGAGGTCATCTCTAGTCTTAAAATCCTGTAAGTCTGAGTCTCTTTAACTTCTAGGGGCTTTGTGGGAGAAGAGAGAGGAGACCCCATATGACAGGAGGCAGGGTTGGGCAGCTTGTCCTCTCCTTACCCATCTTAGCTTGTGCATATTTTGAATAGTGATTTCTGTTTGGAAATTGATTTACAGCCACTGCAGGTTGCCACAAGAGCTTGTTTAGAGGCAGGATTTGAAGTGGAAAAGGAAGGACCATGTCTGAAGCTTTCTCCAAGGCAAGTCATACTGAGTGCAGGTTCCTTGCTGGGACAGAAGGGAATTCCCCACGGGGCCCTGTCTTCTCGCTCCAGCTGACGGCTCTATTGCAGGTATGGAGCCTCCCTGGCTGTCAGTCATTTGAGGGGAACCTCTGACCCCAAGACCTCACTGGGTTATTAAGGGGGTTGGTATACATGTGTCAGGCTGGTGATGGCGCATGTGACACACAAACTGTCACAAAGCAAAGATAGGGGAAGCTGAGCACCTGCCTCCCCAAAGCAGCCACCAAGTCATGCCTGATGTTAGTGCCCCATTAGAGGGCGCACTGCCTGAGGGTCATACTCGGGGCATGTGTGAGGGAGGGGAGCCAGGGAGAATATTTAAATGCAATTTCCAGTCCTCCTTGTTTATTTCACACACACAAAATTCTAAATTAACACCTCCATTCATGTAGTTGATGTTACTGCTGAGTAACTATACAGAAGGATGTGGCATCTGGAACCCCAGTCACTTGTTTCTCATGCCTATAAAACTGTAGCAGTTGGTGAGCTGCTCATTAGCTAGTATTAAAAATGCCCCAATAACACCACCACACGATTGTTGCTTGTCTTTATTTTGTGAACATATTTCTACACGTGGGTACACGCATGTATTCATCTCATGTATTTCCCAAATATGAAACTAAATTTGGAACAAATGCCAGCAGGGATATGGGCTTAACAATAGTCACCAATTGCACCGCTAGCTCTGTAATGATTCATTCTCATTTCAGTTTCCCAAACTGAAGAACTCACCTTAGTCCTTTTCAATTTCTTATCCAAAACCCATAAGTCTGAGAGATTCTGAGGATTTTTTGTTAGTGCTATGATATTCTCCAGCTGTAGCTTATTCTAAAATTGGATCAATTCCAGGATGTAAATACTTGTTAATGTGTTTTGAAAGTCAGAATAATAACTGATGCTTAGGAATCTTTTATAGTAGGCCTAGAATAGATTTTTAATGCAACCTTAGGTAGATTTTCAATATATGTGTATAGGTACATATAGAGATATCCACATGTAGAAATATTTTGTTCTGGTGGAAAAATTCATTCATTTAACAATAATTAGGAATGCAAAGTATGTGATGTTTAGATATGATTACACTGACGGGATATTCTTGAAATTTAACTAAAGTGACGGGTGCTTTATGCCTTGTGGTGGATGTATGGATTTGGACAGCATTAAACTTACTGACATAATGTGTCAAAAGGGGACGATAAGTTTCCTCAGGGTTCTGGGAAGTAATAAGATTTCTTCTCAGTAGCTTCTGGATAGAGAGAGGATCTCTCCTGGAAAGTTTTAGATTTACACATTTTGCGAAAGTAGAGTACAAGGAATATGGGCTTCATTTTGAGATCTGTTCCAGGACTGATGGTAGTCTAGCACTGGAAGACACATTAAGGCATATGAGTCTTCAAAATCCTTGAGAGTTTCTGAGATAAATACCTTATTAATATGAGGTACCATTTTAATTTCTGATATTCATCATTAAGAATTTCTGATTAACCTTTGCTAAAAGAAAATGTGTACTCAGGTTAAATTAGTAATATGTCATCTAGTAACACTGATTAAAATTGTTAAGGCCTACTATAAAATTGCTAAGGCCTAAAATTCTAGGCCTACTATAAAAGATTCCTAAGCATCTAACTATCAATGGCTAGCTTGGAGATGACTCTTAATATATTAGATATTTTAATCCAGTAGGTGGGAGAGTTTTTTCTGTTTTTTTCCTGATAAATTTGACTTTGAGACCCCTGGTACAGAGCATCTGTGTCAGCGAGGGTTTGATCAGGGAAGCTGATACACTATGAGTGATATGGAACATGGAATTTATCCTAGGGATTGTAACTTACAAAACTGGGAGAACTGGTGAAGAAGTTTATTTTATTCAACAAAGATAAATTTCTAGTGGGCATTATGTGAACCAATTTATTCTTATGTTTGATTTCTTCTTCAATATTGCTTATCAAGAAAAATATATATGATTTCTTGAAGACTTTTAATTATTTGAAAAAATAAAGGACTGGTTTTCCTGCTTAGTTTGGTTAATCTTTCTTTTTTCATTTCCTATTTATTTTTACCCATTTGCAAGAAATTTGGAAAATGTTGATGTATATCTGATACAGATGAAATACCTGACAATAATTAATGTCCATGATACATTTATTAATTCTCCTTTTGTTTATATCTCTATCCTTAATATGCTAATGATTTGCTAAATTAAGAATTTATTTTTTAGTCATGTTGTGCTATATGAAGGGAATGTCATTTTTATGTTTAAAATTGAAAACTCAGAAAGTCTAGGCATACATTTATAACATAAACACCGTTATTTGTCAAAGGCAGAGCCTCTTTTTTCTTAGAGCAAACATTTTTTTTTTTTTAATTTTACATAATTAGAGACAGAGTCTTGCTATGTTGCCCAGGCTGGAGTGCAGTGGCTATTCACAGATGTGATCATAGCACACTATAGCCTTGAACTTCTGGCTTCAAGTGAAACTCTTGCCTCAGACTCCTGAGTAGCTGGGACTGTAGGTGCACACCACTGTGCCCAAAAGAGCCTCCTTCTTGAATGATGAAAAATATTAATAGAACCAAAAGATGTTTTATGATACTGCTATTCTTTTCTCTACTATGAATCTCAGATTTGGTTTTTAGCTGAGTAACCAGGACTATCTGATATGATTTACTAAAATATATTAAACATTTACTCTGTGCAAAGGTCTGTGTTGGATGCTGGGTCATGGTAGTGAAGCATGATGGTTAAAATATAACCTTACATTCCTGGCTTTTATTAAAAGGACAAAAATAACAGATGCTGGAAAGTATGCAGAGAAAAAGGGAACTCTTATATACTGTTGGTGGGAATGTAAATTAATCAACCAGTATGAAGATTTTTCAAAAAATTAAAAATGGAAATACCATACAATCCAGCAATCCCACTACTGGGTATTTATCCAAAGGAAAATAAGTGAGTATATCATAGAGAAACCTGCACTCACAAGCTTACTGCAGAACTATTCACAATAGCAAAGACATAGAATCAAACTAAGTGACCACTGACAGATGAGTGGATAAATAAAGTGTGGTATATATACACACAACAGAATACTATTTGGTAATAAAAAAGAATAAAATCATGTCATTTGCAACAACATGGATGAAACTGGAGGTCATTATGTTCAGTGAAATAATCCAGGCATAAAAAGACAAATATCTCATGTTCTCACTAGTATGTGGGAACTAAAAACGTTGATCTCTTGGAGGTAGAGAGTAGAATGTTAATTACCAGGGGCTGGGAAGGGTGTGTGTTGTGGGGAGGGGATGAAGAGAGCTTGGTTAATGGGAAAAAACATATAGTTACAGAGAAGAAATAAGTTCTAATGTTCGATTGCAGATTGCAGAGCAGGGTAATTATAGTTGACAACAAAATATTGTATCTTTCAAAATAGCTAAAAGAGAGAACTTAAAATGTACCCATCTCATATAAATGATAAATACTTGAGGTGAGGGATACCCCAAATACCCTGACTTGATTGTTACACATTCTACCCATGTAACAAAATATCACATGTAACTCAAATATGTACAAATGTTATGTATCAATAAAAAACCAAAAAAAAAAAAAGACATATCCTTACATTCCCTAGGCTATCTTTGCTTTTTCTTGTATTATTAGATTAGATTTATTTGTTCTGATGAAGTGCAATAAATACTATTTGTTGTGCATGCTCCAATAACTGACCTGCCTTCTCTATGCTGGTGGAGGCTATAATGGTTTTGTATCGTGTCATTTAGCTAAGGTGGAACTACATTTCCCAGAATCCCCTTCCCTATATATGGCTCTGAGTCAAGGTTGGCCAAAAGAGAAATTTACCCAAGATTTGGGAGGCAGATGTGAAGCAGCAGCCATCAGCTCTGAAAGTAGGTGTAGGGCTCCAGGCTCCCTTGCAGCTCACAAGCAGGATTGCTGATCTATATACTGACTGCCCTGGCTGGCCAAGGGCCGAGCTCACAGCTCCTGCAGCTCTTACTAGATCTCTTCCTTCAGCATCTCCAAGTCTCAGGAGAGCCACATGTGCATCCCTATGGTGAAGGGCACCAGCTTCTCTTCCAGGTCTTCTGCTTCATCCAGATTGGCGGTGATGAGAGAAAAATGGAAGCTCCAGTTTGTCCTCACAGGTTCTAATTTGTCTTTTTCCTTTCCTGCTTCATGTTCAGCTTTTCTTCCCAGCTACTGCCCTGCTCAACTATGGCAGTTGGTTTCAGGCTTACTACCAGATTTTTGTAAACTTCTTCCCCAGCTCATATCTGCATAGTTAATCCCTTATTCTAGATCACAGTGGTCCTGCCTCCTTGCTCAAACTATCACTGATTTAGACGCTCTGTGTCAGGGGTCTAAAAACTGAACGTCCTTTGTAAAGTGACATAAATGAATGCAGCAGGTCTGATGTGAGAAAAATCATGCAGCCTTCTCAGTCTGTTTTTGTTTCTCTTTTTTCCATTTTTGGTAGAGGTGTGGAATCAAAGATCCTCTATTGTAGGAAAAATAACAGCATGAGCATACTGACAAATGACAGCTGACTCTTGGCTGGACATCAAGGAGATGTTAGGGAGAGCTGGGGCTGGCCAAACTGGAGAGGGTGTACCCCACCAACAGGAAGGCCACAGCTCAGCTCCATGTTTCAAAGCGGATGTGTGTGTGTGTGTGTGTGACTTTTCCTGAATTTTAATGTGCTGGGTCTAATTGTGTGCACACACAAACACACACACAACCATCAGGCAATCCATGGGCCAAATACACATGTGTGGGTTGTGTTTGTCAAGGGCTTCTGCCCTGAATAGGGCAGATTATTATTACCCAAGACCATAGGTGAAATCAGAAGGGTGAAAAAAAGCAAAAGGACTATTGAGGAGGAAAATGACCAAGAGAGACAGGGAGGAAGGACCCCCAGTGCTCTTGTGGAGTGGACACTATAAATGCATAGACAGTTCCATGGAAAAATAAATTTTTTTGCTCTGTGATGTGTGTGTATGTGTGTGTGTGTGTGTGTGTGTGTGTGAGAGAGAGAGAGAGAGAGAGAGAGATCATCTAATATAATAAGAACTATCACTGTCACAGTAATTTGCATTATACACAGGGATTTCACATATGGTGTTTCATTTATTCTCATTTACTATCTTATCTACTATCTTGGATGTGAGTGGGATCAAAGAAAAATCACTCCTGGGTTCCAGCCCTCAGGGGTTGCAATCCATGGGGTAGACCAGTATGTTCAAATCCAGGTATAAAATAAGAATGAATGTGATTAAGTGTAATAGGGGAAGGATTTTTGACAAATAAAAATGGGGAATGGAAAGGGTACTGGGTGACACAAAAAGTGTGAGCAGAGGCACCAAGGAGAATTTGGAGAAGCCAACAGGAAAAGCTGCTATGAAGACCAAATTAGTAGCAAATGTTCTACAATTAAAATTCATCTGTGAACTCCTGGAACTGGGAGGAAGTCTGCCACCTGCCTCAATGGTCCAAATGCTGATCAGTCAATGGCTTGCATTCAAGCAGCCTCAGTTTGAGAGGAAAGGAAGTTCAAACAACACTGTTGTCTCTTGTAAGTAAAGGGGCACTGCATTGAGTCTGGAATTCAAGATCCAGATATGACAGCCAGATTTGTCTGGAGGGAAGAAAAAGTGCTCTGAGGTTTGATGATGTTGTACAAAAGGTCAGATAACCAATAGGAGAAGGCTGGAACCAAGGTCTGTCAATTGCCAGAAAGGGTAGCAAATCTATTTAAAGGGTTTGTGATAGGTAATTAAATGGGTGCTATTGATGTAATCCAGAAAATTTGAATCAAATCTGTGTCTCCCTTCCGCTTAAAGCTTTTTGTGATATCTTAAAGTTCAGGCTCCTCTTTGGCACAAAATACTCAGGACCTCTCACGATCTGACCGTGGCTTCCCTGTTCAGCCTCGTGTCTATCCTCTGCCTACATCCCCCATTCTCCCCAGCTATGGGATGCTTAGCTTTCTGGCCACAAGACACTGCTTGCAGTTGTGTTGATGTTTTACACCTCTGTGCGTTTGCCCATTCTATTGCTTTTTCTTTGGAATGTCCATCCTTCTGTTGATTACTGTTCAAAACTATCTTAGAAGTGTTCGAATTGCTCCTGACGCCCAGTAAATTTATCTCTGTCTATTGCTGAATTTTTGAATTATTATACTGTGATGTAATTATTTATTTACATGTCTGTTATTCCATGTGCACTATTTTTTGTGCTGACACATTCACTCATCAGCTCTTTGTACCTACTCCGTGTTAAGACACTGTACGATGTGCAGCAGTAAATAGAACAGACCAAGGGGCTTCCATTAAAAAATGTGCGTTGAACTGAAATGTATTCACAGGATAATTTGAGCTTTAGGTTTACCTTGTATGTATTCACAAGACATTCACTTGGCAAAAATCATAATTTCAGTCTGTTTTAAATTGGCTGTTTTGTAATTGTGTGCTGTAATGGTGTTGTTGAATTCCTGTTTAATGCAGTCACAGAGCTTATTACTGTTGCATTCTCTTGGTAGTGGTGGTTGGACTTCCAGAGGCTTTGTGACTTTGTAGATTTTGACTATATTTGGGCTGTCTTTCTAAAAATGCTTGGATCCTCTTTGGAGGAGAAATCTATTTTCAGCCTTGGGTACAGGCGTCCACCTTCCTAACTCTCACTTGCCTTATGTGTCCTTTTCAGGATGTACCCTTTAATACTTTATCTTCTAGGGGGAATATGTTTTTGGTTTTTTTTTTTTTTTTTGTCTTACCAAAAAAACTCATGCTTATCGAGCATGAGTTTCTGGGCCAAATTTTCCCCTCCAGATGATCCTGAAACCTGTGCAATCCAGTCCTGGTGCTTCTTTCAGCCATTGGCCATTTAGTGTATGATTCATTCTGGAGAAAGGAGGAAAGTTTCTTTGATTCTGCCTCCCTGCAAAGCCCTCAGAAATGTTAATTCTGTCTGAGTCTGGCAATTTGGAGAAAGTACTTCTCACATTTAACACTAATGTTGACAATCACATGATATATTTATTTTTCAATATTACCTACTTGACTATATTCTAGAATAGTATTTTTCAAACTGCAGGTTATGAAAATGGCCATGAAATACATTTAATGTCGTGACCAGAATTAGAAAATATGAACAGAGTAAAATAGAAAACATCAGAATGCATCATGAGTAGTAAGGGTAAGTTTTGTAAAACTTGTTATACACATATATAGTAACAAATGCATGTGTGGACTGGATTATATTTCTTCTTATGGATGGTGGTTAAAGAAAGTGTGGAAAAGAAGGCTCTAGAACAACCAATTTACATTTTTTCTCCCTCCTTCTTCCTCTTTCTCCATATTTTGTACTGTTTTAACTCTGGTTCTATAACAGGTATATTGATTGCTTTTGAATTATTTTAATAACATTTGTCTGTCTACATTGATTAGACCAAGTGATTGAGTAGGTCACTACTTTTCTTTCTATTGTGAATTCATCTCTAAACTTGAATCTTTTAAGTTTTTAAAGACCAGGCTTAACAGGGTATGTTTATTTTTGTAAGAAGTTTAAATTATGCTGCTTATAACATTCTGGCAGTTCTCTCCCATTCTTCTGAAAGTTCCAGTTCCTTTAGACTCTCTTGACCAGGGATGTTTTTCATGGTTAAATTTTAGGGGAAGATCTAGAGAAACATTAGTTAAAAACAAAAATAAAAGAAAACAAAAACCTATCCTTTACCCAGCTTAATCTCTTCAATTAGTTGGCAATCTAATTATTTTATACCATATCCAAAATTATGCAGCAGATAATGTTGTTTAGTTGCTAATGATTTAAATAATATTTGTTCAAAAAGAATTCTTATATACAGACTTGCATTCCAGGCTAACTTGCTTTAACTGTGTTGATGCTCTTTAAAATAAACAATAACTCTAAAAGGACAAACTATCCTAAAGCAAACATTTTAATAGGGGAAACTCAGTTCCTTATTGCATTCTTCTCTTGCTTCTTTAAAAGAGAACTAACAAAACACAAGGCTCCAGAAGAGCTGAATGCAGTGCAAATTTCTGAATGAATCTCTTAGGATTTGTTTTTAATCTGAATATTTAATAGCATGGCATTGCAGAATTTGAATTATGCTACTCAATTTTAATGGTTAATCTGCTTTAAAAAATACACAGTCTTAATTGTGACATACGAAAGTCCTTATTTAGGGTAGATTTCTAATTTGAGTGCTGTCGGCCCTGCTGTGTAAAGAGTCTCCTGGGTGCAGATTTTTAAGAGTGTGTGTGCGCCTTTACATCTCGCCGTGTAACAATTTCTCTTTGCAAAGTCTGCCCCTGCCTCTACGCAAGCCAGGAGCAGACAATAGATCCATCCTAATGGAGTTGTGTACTTGCCATCTGTAGGAGCAGCTGCTAGCCCACATCTGCACAATATGCTAGGACTGAGAGCTCCGCTAATCTGCATAATAAGGAGGAGGCTCATCCCACTCCTGCTAATAATCACGAGCAATCGATGCACTTCATTCCCTCACTGCGGAGCACAGCCGAGTTGGTTTCCTGCTCTGGGTAGACAGGGGTCAAGTGAGACGGGATGGCTTGGAGCTGAGAACCATACCGTTCACAGTCTAGGGTTGCATCCGTCCGGTGGGACCCAGGTTTGAGCGTTCTCTTGAGTCATGCTGACACATAATACAAAATCCTGGGAATTGGGATGAAAAGGTGCTAGCATATGATTAAGATTGCTAATCAGAAATGCTCTTAGAGCAATTAGAGTATTGAAAAATTTGCATTTAAAAATGCCCTTTTTGTAGGAAAAAGGGCACAAGCAAGTTTTTGGTTTAATTGTGAGCTACTTTGAGTCATTTGGTTTTCATTGATTTTTTTTAATAACTTCACAGTGCTGAGGTCTGACTTTTAAACTGTTTTAATATGCATACACCCCCACTGTGAAATAGGCAGATTATGTGAATTACTAAATCAAATTTATGTTTATTTTCATTTATGATGTCAGGATGAAATGGCTATATCTTGAAGGCAGTAGTATTCATAGTAGAAAGAAAGATGAGTATTGAAATGATCTATTTCTAGAATGGCCTAAAATCACTTTCTTATTAAAGGAAATGCCAAAATGACTTAATTTCTCCAGAAGTATCATGTACTTTCCAACATAATTTGATTTCATAGAGTTGATTTAAAGGTTAAAACATTTGAACTTAGGCGACCTAGATTGAGAACAATATTTTGAATCTAATTGTAACTTGCCATATTTATAATGTCTTGTTATAAAAAGTGGCGAGACTACTTTGTCTAATTTCTTACAGAAAAAATATTTGCATAATTCACCAGCCATCAATGAAGCACAGAGAAAAGAGCATTAATTTATGGAGATGGAAGGCAAGGGCTGAAGAATTAATTGTTTCCACTAGTAAACAAAGCAGCTCACTTAGCATTCATCTCAACCTTTTAATCAACACCATTTGGTTAAATAAGATAGCATCTTCCGGTGTGATTTAGAAAAACATTTTATTAAAAGTAATTCCCTTTAGATAGAATCAATATTGCCATATTAGGCAGAGGTTTCTTCGGGAAAGCTAAAACAGTGTGCTGGTTCCCACCCAACCAGCTGACCACCCTCTTAGCGATGTGATTGAATGGGGGGCAAGGCACTTATGTCAGCTGACAGTGTTCTTCCTGTTTCCTAATTTTAAAACCCATATACTCCCATATGTAAAGAGACTGCCTATATATTCTTGTTGAAATAGAAATGGCAGACTATGCTAGGATTCCTTCGGAAGTTTTGGGAGTCATTGTATGATACCCACAAAGAAGAAAAATGATAGTCTGAGTTGGCTGCAAACACAGGGGTCCCTTCATGAAAAAATTTTAATAACTTTCCCAGAATTTAAAAAACCAAAGCAATAGGAGAAAAAAAAAAAGAGCACTGGTTACAGGCATAAACTTAAGGATCAGTCAGGGAAGAAAACGTGTTACTAAACTAAATCTCTAGTTAGATTTCATTACCTAGTTAATGCCTACACAGTGTATTTACTGTATCTGTAAATATATGGCTCATTTATTAATTTGCTAGTTGATTGTCTATTTGACCATACTTGCATGGAAGCCCCACGAGAGTAAGAACATTTTCTGCTGTATTTCCAGCATTAAGAACAAAATAAACCCTCCGTAAATACTGTGTTGAATAACTAGTGAAAGTTGTTGCAACCTCCCCCCCATCCCCATTATGGGGAGCAAAAATCTCTACCTATTTCCATTTATTTCTTGTTAAGAGGGAGCTGGGTTGATCCTAGAAGTGCCCTTAAATCAAGCACAGGATGGATTTAGTCAATTCTGAGGAACTTTCTCTGGACCCCAAATTCCGCAACATTTGCTTTGAACTCAGGCCAGTTATAAGAGAGATGGGCATATTTTAGGAAATTGCTTAGAGATGCATTCATTTATTTCATCCATTCATCCATCCATCCTGTATTATTTGAGTGCTTACTATATGTTGGGAACTTTTCTGGGTGCTGGATGCAGTAATTAATAAATGGGCTCTTCTGTATCCCTCTTCAAATGCCAGAAACTTCCTGCAGGGAAATGAGGCTCCCTGTGGTTTTATAAGGATTCAGGGTCCAGAATTGAACCAGGTTTATAGGGAGACATAAAGGTTCATCACTGTAGTGATTGTCTATAGTCACTCTTTGAAAAGAAAAAACAGTTTCCAGGAAAGATTTTTATTTTTATCATAGAGAGCTTTATGTTTTTTTCTGGAAACTTAAGATTTTTTGGCTGTTTTAATAAGTAGATATTCTTTTTATTTATAATTTATAATTATTTACTAATAGTACATGAAAATTGTTGAAATGTAATTATTTTCAAATAGTCTGTCTCATTTAGTCCTATATTCTAATACCTTTTAGTTTTTTTGCTTCTGTTTTGTTTTTGGTTTCTAAGCATATGATCACATCAACTAGAAATAATGATTATTTTATCTTCTCCATTCTAATAGTTAAGGCATCTTATTTTTATTTTTCCTTATAATATTTTAGATAGACTTTTCAGAACACTGTTAAATAATAGTGATGTGATAAGCATCCCTGTTTTGCATTTTGCTTTGGGAATGTCAAAGATGAATGATGATATTAATGATAATTATTATATTTAATATAATAGCTACCATGCATTGAGTACTGACCATGTGCTTTAATTGTGAATTTGTCTATTTCTTTTTCCATTTCAACCATTTTTGTTTCATGAATTTTGAAACTCTGTTATTTAGATTTGTTATGTAAACCTGATGTATTGACCCTTTATCATTATGAAATGTCCCTCTTTATGTCTACTAATATTCCTTGTTCTGAAATCTAGTTTGATGTTAATATATAGCCACTTGTCTATTTGAATTGTATTTGCTTGGTATGTGTTTTCCATTCTTACACTCTTAATCTATCTGTGTCTTTATATTTAAAATTGGTTTCTTTAGATAGCATAGAGCTGGATCTCATTTTTTTATACAATCTTTGCTTTTTAGTTGGAGTGTTTATAGATCATCAACATTTAATGTAATTATGGATATGGTTGGGTTCAAAGCTATCATGCAATTTGTTTTGTATATTTTCTAACCTGTTTTCTTTTTTTCTCTTTTCCTGACTTCTTTTGGATTATTTTTATTATTTTGTCTCCAAAATGACTCATTAGATATAACCTCTTATTTTATTTTTGTAGTAGTTGTTCTAGGGTTTACATTATGCATCTTTAACTTATCACAGTCTATCTTCAGATAATATTATACCAGTTCATGTGCAGTATAGAGTTCCTACAACAGTATACTTCCATTTCCCCTTTCCTGTCCTTTGTGCTATTGTTGTTTTCACTTTAATTCTCTTTATATTTTAAACCCCACAATATATTGTTACTTTTTCTTTTGGATAGTTAATTACCTTTTAAAGAGATTAAAAATTAGAGGCCGGCGCGGTGGCTCAAGCCTGTAATCCTAGCTCTCTGGGAGGCCGAGGTGGGCGGATCGTTTGAGCTCAGGAGTTCGAGACCAGCCTGAGCAAGAGCGAGACCCCATCTCTACTATAAATAGAAATTAATTGGCCAACTAAAATATATATAGAAAAAAAAAATTAGCCGGGCATAGTGGCACATGCCTGTAGTCCCAGCTACTTGGGAGGCTGAGGCAGCAGGATTGCTTGAGCCCGGGAGTTTGAGGTTGCTGTGAGCTAGGCTGACGCCACGGCACTCACTCTAGCCTGGGCAATAAAGTGAAACTCTGTCTCAAAAAAAAAAAAAAATTAGAAAATTGTCTTTTAAATTTATAAATATATCTGCCATTCTAATATTCTTCAACACTTTTCAACCTATATACAAATTTCTCCTGCTGGCAGTAAATTCTCCTAACTTTCTTGGTCTGAAAAAGTCTATGTTTCACCTTAATTTTTGAAAGATATCTTTGCTGGTTATAAAATTCAATGTTGACTTTTTTTCCTATTGCTTTAAAAATATTGTTCTATTCTTTTCTGGCCTATGTAATTTCTGACAATGGTTATGCTATAATTCTTATTTTTGTTCCTCTATATGAACTGTATCCTTTTTTTTTTTTTTTGGTCTTTCTGGCTGCTTTTAAGATTTTCTTTTTATCACTGATTTTCAGTAATTTGATTATGAGGTAGCTTGATGTAGCACTGTACCATATAAATGTTTAGAGTTACTTTCATATACCCTCCTCTAAATTAATCTCTTCTCATTTAAAGATGAGTAGTTAGGAAAATAATAGATACTATGGGGGGAAATCGTACAAAGCCAAGGGAAATTCACAGCCACCAGCTTTTGTATATTAACTCATTAACCTTCGCTATGAGATAGGTATTATTAATTCCTTTGTACCTATGAGGAAATGAAGGCACAGAAAGGGTAAATGACTTTTCCTAGGTCACATAGCTAGTAAGTGGTGGAGCCAAGGATATAAATCAGGCAGCCTTAACCATTGCCTCATTATTCATCTAGGGGGTATTGATAATATCCACTTTTCACATCCCCTACCATGGATATGAGATCCAAGGTATATACTGCAGAACAAAGTTTCCAGAGATCAACGAGGTAATCTAGAGCAGTTCTCCTAAAATAAGGGCTCTCTCCTCATTGCATTGCCTGATTCTCTTATACTCTGAACAAAGAGATTATAAGGAATACCAGAATCCCCAGGTGGAACTTCTACTGGGTTCTTCCTGTTCCTGTCCCTGTGTCTATAGCTTGCTCTGTCCTGAAAACATGTACCAGTCCTAGTGGCTACCTCATTGCTAAGTAATTAATTTTTGAGAGTTATACTATCTGGCAACAATGAGGAGATAGGAACTGCACTATTCCTGTCAGATAGTTCATCAATACGGTAAAGAAATGGCTGCTCAGTTTTCTTGTTTGCATAGACATGATCAGGACATAGTGGGACTAGATGAAAAAGATCTTTCCACCTGTTTTGAAATGTGCTGACACAGGAGACTTCAAATTTCATTGCCCAACCCATTTCCCTTGGTCACGTGGAAAATCCTTTCAGTGTCTGACACTGATACTATTAGCCCTTGTTCTCAGTGTTGTGGAGAGTTCTGTCTTTTTTCTCTGTTTTCTCACGCACTTTAGGCTGAGTCTGGGAGACTCATCTTTTTAAAACCAAAACTCTCTCATTCCATACAGAAGTTGTCATGAGGTACATCAAGCCGTGAAGTTTATCCATGTAAAACCAAATGCACTCCTCTTTATTATTTAATTTTAAAATTATCATCCTGTAAAATTAACATTTTTTCTTTTTTGGTGTACAGTTGTATGAATTTTAATACATGAGTAAACTTGGGTTACCACCACCACAATCAGAGAACAGTTCCGCATACCAAAGTATTCCCTTAGGTTATGGTTGGTCACATCCTCAGCCCACCCCATCACCTAGCAGCGATTGAGCTCCTTTCCATCACCGTATTTCATTCTATAGACTATAGACTCACTATTGTTTTTTCATAAATGTCATCATACAATATGTAACCTTTTGATACTGGATTTTTCCCCTCAGCATATAGCTTTGAGATTCATTCAAGTTGTTGCATGTGTCCATGTTTTTAGTTTCTTCTTCTTTTTTTAATTTTTGAGAATTTATTGTTTGGGTATACCACAATTCATTTAACCATTCCTCTGTTAAAGGACATCTGAGTTGTTTTCAATTTGGGGCAATTACAAATAGAGCTGCAATAAACATTTGTGTATAGGTTTTTGTGTCAACATAAGTTTCCATTTCTCTAGGGTAAATATGCAGGAGTGGGAAGGCTGTGTCTTATGGTACGTGTATATTTAACTTTATGGGAAGCTGCCTAAATGTTTTTCAGAGTGGCACTACCATTTTGCATTCCCATTAGCCATGCATGAATGTTCCAGTTGCTCTGTATCCTCCGTAGCACTTGGTAGTACCGGTATTTTTAATTTTAGTCATTCTAATAGATGTGTAGTGGTATCTCATCATGACTTTCATTTGCATTACCTACTGGCAGATGGTGTTCAACATTGTTTTGTGTACTAATATCTTTGGTGAAGTCTCTTCTCAAGTCCTTTGCCCAGTTTTTAATTGGCTTGTTTTCATATTGTTGAATTTTGAGAATCCTTTACATATCCTGAATAGTAGTCCTTTGTCACATATGTGATTTGAAATATTTTCTCCTAGTTCATCACTTATGACTTTGAATAAGTAAAAGTTTTTAATCTCAATAAAATCCAATTTATCTCCTTTTTCTTATATGAATCATGTTTTAGTTAACATTTCCAAGAATTCTTTAACTAAACCCAGGCTAGGAAGATTTTCTCCTATGTATTCTTCTAATAGTTTTATATTTTACATTAAGATCTATGATATATTTTCAGTTAATACTTGTATAATGTGTGAGGTTTAGCTTGAGGTTTGTTTGTTTGCATATGAGTGGGTGACCAACACCGTGTTTTGAAACCATCTTTATTGATCAGTTAATAAATATGTTTATATTTTGAAATCAGCGATAATATTTAAAACCAGCACTTTTGACCTTTCAGACCATGTCAGTCAGTCAATTATCAGTCTGAAAACTGATCAGTTAGGCATTCCATCATTTAGTTACTCAACAAACCTATATGGAAGGCCTTCCCCTTCTTTGTGTTTGGCATTATACAAAGTGCTAGGGTTTCAAAAGTGTCTGGAACATGATTTGTTTTCCTCCAGGATTTCGTGGTTTATGTAGGGGAACAGAGTGGATAAACTTACCATACCAATCTGTGTGCAAAAAGAGACTCTTTCCCTTTACTTATGTTATGACTTCAGAGATTATTTAATATCTGATCATCATTTGTATGATTGCCAACCTCCTTAATTTTTGGCTTCTTTCTCTCAATTCGTTGATGTAATCTTTAAACACATAAATGCTTAAAGGAGTGCACTCTGAGGGAAGCTGAAGGTGGATCCTTTTGTGCTTTGTGTGTATACACTCTTGATTTTCTAGATTTAAAGTCTGGATTTATGTACAGTGGATTTTCTTTTTTTTTGAGACAGAGTCTCGCTTTGTTGCCCAGGCTAGAGTGAGTGCAGTGGCATCAGCCTAGCTCACAGCAACCTCAAACTCCTGGGCTCAAGCAATCCTGCTGCCTCAGCCTCCCGCATATGCTACCATGCCCGGCTAATTTTTTCTATATATATTAGTTGGCCAATTAATTTCTTTCTGTTTTTAGTAGAGACAGGATCTCGCTCTTGCTCAGTTTGTTTTCGAACTCCTGACCTTGAGCAATCTGCCCTCCTCGGCCTCCCAGAGTGCTAGGATTACAGGTGTGAGCCACCGCGCCTGGCCTATGTACAGTGGATTTTCTTAGCAGGAGGAACACCAGCACCAAACTTACCACTCTTTCCCCTGCAGAGGCTTTATCAGTAAGCCACGCCTCCTAAATGCACTAGAGATAGCCAGTGCTGGGACCCATAGGGCATATAATTCTGTTGTTTTTGATAAACTTACGATCAGAGTAATATTAAGACATGGGAAGCTGATGATATTCTTTGAAGGTTAGAGTCAATAAATAGGTTGGCTTTTGAGGAAATAGCTATAGGGGATCTAGATTTAGGTTGTGAGGTGTTAATTAGCTCTCCTGTCTTAACCAGAAAGCCTCTCCCTCTCATTCCCTCTCCCTTCTCTCTCACTCTCCTTTTGTTTCTTTTTAATTGAAATTCCAGAGTTGGTAAATTGATAATGGGATGAAGTGGAGGCAGCTGGATTCTAGTTTGGTGGCATTTATGTTAGTCAGCGTGGACTGCCATGCCTTGGTATCTTCCCTACCCTGTTTATTCTTACATGTGCAGAAAGCCAATAGAAAACTAGAATAATTGTAGTACTCAATAACAATAATAAAAGAAAGAAATAGAAAACTAATTAGCAGTAGCTAACATTTCTCGAACACTTACTATGTTGAGGCACTCTTCTAATTTCTTTATATAGACAAACACATTTAATTCTTTCAACAAGTAGCCATCACTATCACTCCCATTTTACAGATGAGAAAATTGCAGTACAGAGGTGTGGTAGACAGATTCTAAGATAGCAACCAGTGATCCCTGTCTGCTGGTATTTATGCCCTGTGTAATCCCTCCCCTTGAATGTGGGTTGGCCTAGTGACATGCTCATAATCAAACGTGTATGGCAGAGGTCTTGGGATGTCACTTCTGTGGCTAGGCTATGTAAGAGTGTGACTTCCATCTTGCTGGCTGATTTTCTCCCTTGCTGGCTTTGATGAAGCAAATTGCCATGTTGGGAAGGTCCCTGTGTCAACAAATATGATTATTTTTACCACACAGAAGGATATTTTAGAGACTTTTTAACCACTGTCACCAACAAAGAGAGTCTCAATATGATCTCTGCAACTGCAAGCCTATGGGTTTTAAGTTGTCAATATCTAGTTAGAAACGGAGACCCTCAGTCTAATGGCCCTGGAAGAACTGAAATTCTGCCAACAACTGCAGAAGTGAGCTTGGAAGTGGCTACTTCCCCAGGTGAGCCTTCAGATGAGACCTTGGCTCTGGCTGGTCCCTGGTTGCAGCCTTGTGAGAGACCCTGAGGCAGGAGACCCAGCTAAGCTGGGCTGGATTCTTCAGCCACCAGAAACTGTGAAACAAGGAGTGCATTGTTTTAAGTTGCTAAGTTTGTGATCATTGATTTCACAACAGTAGATAACTAATACAAGAGGCACAAAGTAATATGCCCAAAGTCACATGTGAGTCTGGCCATAGCCTATGGATTCCCTCTAAATGATCATCTCATGTAGAAATATCCCCAAAGGGTTTGCCACATGGTATTGGATTTCCCATTTTAGTACAGTAGAAGTTTTTCCTAACATTTCCTAAACAGTTTTTTGAAATTATATTTTTAAAACATCAGGAAATTGAAGGAAAAGTAACCTAGGAAATCTTGTTTGGAGTATAAAGTATTGATCTTTACTTTTCCCTACTGTTTTTTATTTTTCTGTTCAGGGACCAATAATTCTTTGGTTTTAGCATAAGTCTATTGCCATTACATAGTGATTCTAAAGGGAAGTAAGGCCAGACAGAAAGGAGTTAATGCTAGAAGCTCCAGCTGGGGGACATTTTTAACATCCAACTACCTGCCAGTTTAAAAGAAAGATGAATGTTGTGGGTGAATTCTTTTACAGAGCTGCCTATAATAAAAAGTGCTTTGACTTTCCTTCTAGTAGAGAAATATGGATTCTTTAAAAATAATTTACTTTCTAAAATAATTTAAAGACTTCATGTTTTCTAAAATTTCTGGGAAAAAAATTCAACTAAACATGAAAACCAACATCTGACAGTACCTATGCTCTTGCCCTCTCCATGGCTGGTACTGTTTTAATGGCACACTATATGCTTAGAAGACTGTCAGGACTCTGGCTGTAATGACCACCCAAGTTGTTAATTGTTTATAAAACATACATCCAGCCATATTCTTTCTCATTAAAAAACTTCAACCCCAATCCAACCCCTCAGGAGGTCTTCATCTCTGGAGACCCCTTGCTCTAGTGATGGAAACACTTAGAATTCTTCTTCCACATAGAAGGACATAGAAAAGACATTTTAACTTCGGCCATCTGCAGAGAGAACTGCAATAGGATTTCTGCAACCACGAAGCAACAGGTCTTAAGTTGCTTCAGCCTTCTGGGATCACAATGGCTTTTTTCAGTCTCCTCACTTTCTTCTGTTAAACTGGATGGGCTTGATGTTCTGAGTAGAAAGCCTTAGACAACCTGTGTGCCCCCGAATACAGCACATAGAGCCATTAGCACTGAATTGTGTTCCTAAGTTGGTTGGGGTGTTTTGAAGCTGACCATCATGACAAAGCTGGGTAGCTTTTTCTTCACAGGGTCTTCATTTTCTAGTACTATGCTTCTATGGTAGTCACGCCACCTCCTTTGTTTCTCTCAATAGATGAGGCACATAGTCACCATACTTAAGATTTGATGATGAAAATCCTGATTTAAACATCAATCAATCATTACTCCTATATGCTGTGAAGTATTCATGATATCTGCTTAGAGGAAAAAAAGCTCCAATCTGATCTATAAATGGAGGTTTTCAGACAGGTCCTTTCTGATTTTGAACTGTAATAAAGGTTCATTCATTGGTTAAATTTCTGAGAGTGCTTACCCTTGTAGTGTTAGACATTTCCCTTCTGGAGTTGAGAATGTCTTTTTGGCCTCCTCAGACATTTTGGTTTCTAAGTTTAAAATTTTAAGACAATCTAGTTCCATTTACTCTTGGCATAACTTGAAGAAAGACAAAGGTAACAGGGTCTTGGAAAGCTTTTTATAAGTCATTTTAGATGACAATGCATTCAGACCAAGACTGGGATGAGTTAAGTGTAAATGAATCGGAAACACATGGATAATGTTTTCCTTCGTGAACACCAGTGCTTTTGATGTAGGACCAAAATGTAGTAGGCCAGAGATAATCTCATTTTGTTTAATGGCTACCTTGCTGAGCTTCAAGCCCAACTTCTGCCCTGTTGCTTTCTGGAATGGGTGGCCAGAGTGTACCCAGTAATGCAGGGGAGCAGGGGATGTGAACCCTTAGCCTCACCCTGTGCATACAAGCATTTATGACATTGGTTGGGGTGTAGAACTCTAGGAATACTCAAAGCCCAGATTCCAATGATATGGAAGTCAAGTGTGTGATCTCTGGAGTTCCAATTCCTTCTTTTGTACTTACTGTGTGACTTTGAGTAAGAGTGGGTAAGGGATGATGAGTGAGCCTCTCAATCTTAGTTTTCCATTCTGTAAAATGGGGGTAATAATAAATTAAAAACCATTTCCTAGTGTTTCTCTGAGAATTAATTGAGATTGAACATGTACAAGCACTTAGCCCAATTTCTGGCATAAAGCAGGTGTTCAATAACTGTTCGATATTGCTGAGTTAAACATCACTCTAATTTATACATGAATAACAGATATTGTTATAATTCCTGCAATGAATCTAGATGGACGATGTTGTGATCATCAGAATGTTGTGACACCTGATTTGGAAGCAGGTTGGAAGTCTTGGCCAACTGCATTATCATCCAGTGTGTACCACTGGCACGTAAGCCCTGACTGGACGGCCTTTAGACTGAATTTAAAACCTGGAACCACCACCTGCCTCTGCCTGGCTTTAGAACACTGTGGAATAACCTCAGCTCTGGAAATTTGAGTTAAGAGTTGATGACACTGGGCTTCAGCTCCACTTGTAGTGAAAGCCCTATGACAGGGCATCTGTCTATATCAGCACTCTTCAGCGAGCCTCTTTCTCCTCAATGTGCACAGATGGGTGGTTCTTTTGTTAGCTGGTGGTGACTCATGTGCTCCGTTTAAATCTGTGTTTTGTTGTGAGGGAGCCATGAGGGCCATAAACTTACTGAGTGATCCTCGTGCTGGGTGCTTCGTGGATCTGTTATGCTTCCCAATATAGGGTTCTCATTGTTGGGGATTTTACAAAGCCAGAAAATGCTAGAGTAAGGAAAAATTGGCGATTCAGGAAAGCTTCAAGCCAGTAAGGTAGCATTCATCACTCCTTGACATCGTCACCCCCAGCTTGTCCACCAGTCCTGCTTCCTGTTCCGTGGAAATAGCTTCCTGCCTTCCACATAGTCCCTGGATTCTAATGCCCCAGTGTCTTCGGCACTCCTTCCTCTCTTAGTCACCTTGTGTGGCAGATGCTGCAAAATGTTCAGAATGTGCTTTTAGAATAAGTTAAAACAAAAAAGCTTCCCGTGTCAGTGTACTTGTTTTGAATCTCTCCTCTCTGTCTCTCTCTGTCTCGTCCCCCCCCCCCCCATTGATGTCACATACTTTAAAGCACCAAGGCTGCTGTTGATGATGGCGATGTGAGGGGCTGGGTGGTTATGTAGAGCCGTTGGCTGTGAGTATGTTTATTTTTTAAGAAAAATAGATTCTGCAGTTCATGCTCTCTTTTCATGCTAATCAAATATGTTTACTCAATGCTTTCAAGAATCTTGACGCTGCTTTGCACATAGGCCATTGAAGAACTATTTGTCCCTACTCTGCTAATTTTAATGAGCCGCTTCAAAGTATTCCAAGTAGCCTCCTGTTTAGACACCGAATTCTGAGTCCAGTTCATCTTAGCTTCTTTCTATTTAGAAATGAGTTTAGAGACGGATAAAGACAAGTCCTTTTTTTTCTCCATCCTCCAGCTGTGTGGAGTCTGACAAAGGGACTCGAATTGCTCATTCATAACTCTCCTTGATGTCTCCAGCCTCTTCATATTGTTTATTCATAAATAAATTAGTTTTTTCACCCTGCAAACATTTATTAACTTTGTGGCAAGCACAGTGCAAGACACCAGGTATCCAAGGGGAAAAAAAACAGCGGCTTTTTCTTGTGAGAAAAGTGTGTTGTACAAAAGGCAGGAGCATAAGCAAACTTGCCTAAGCCACCTTCTGGGGACTAGAGGAGGTGAGCAACATGCCACGGGTATGCAGAGCTGCAAACTCGATGGGGCCCAGGGAGCATTTTACAAGGAAGATGATATTTGAGCAGAATTTCGAGGGAAGAGCTGGAGTTCTTGAGGACATGTGCAAATTCAAGGAAGTGTGCGAGTGACTTGTTCAGGGAATGGACAGTAATTTAGTAAGAATGGGATCAAGGGCTTCCAGAAGCAAATCACAGCCTTGGACATCATGCATGCCATGATGGTTCTGCAAGAGAGAGGGAACTGTTGAGGTTTGGAGCAAGGGAATGACAAGGTTGGACTTCAAAAGATGAATCTGGTGGCGGAATGGGAGCTGGTATGGGGAAAGGGCTCAGTGAGATGGGAGACACGGAGGCCAGCCAAGTGGTGGCAGGAATGAGAGCCTGCACACCAAGGCATGGGCTGACACAAGAGAGAAGACATGCAGCAAGGAGAAAACAAAGGGATTACTTTAAAGAAGAAATGACTGTAGCAGTATCTCTTTCCAGGGTTCTGGGGGAATTCATCAACTAGAAAGGTCGGTTCATAGTATATTATGTTATACAAAGGTAGGCCCTTTTGGGAAACAGCCTAATTAAATTATTCTACACAATAAAATCATAGGAATTGTTGCTTTTCTTCTGGCACTGAGAGATGAGTTCTTGGAACATGGGGGGCGGTGGGGGACTGAGCTGTGGTCTGTACAGAGAAGGGGACAGGGGCCCTATCGATGCTGTAGGTTGGCTTTGACAGAGTTTGAAGTTCCCTGGAGCAGGGGTGAGCACTCAGACAGTGCCAGTATAATTTTGTTTGCTGACCTGTGCTAAGCATACCTCCTTCCATTATTCCAAAGTCTTCAGTAAATGTCTGTTACACACTCTGGCCTGTGTGAATGGTATTTTGGGGAGTGAGACGCTGGGCAATGTGTGTGCTTGGGCTGGGAGGATGAGGGGTGTGCAGGCTTTGCTCATCGTCCCTCCTTTGGGCTCACATGGTGGTATCATGTCCAGGGAAGACATAGGTTCTGCAAATTCAGGAGTTACCAGCAGAAAGTGAGCAGAGGCCCCAAGGAGGGGCAAGAGCCAAGTCAGGAGCCAGCCGATAGCTGAGCCATGGGCAGCAGAGTCGACTGACTCAAAAGCAACGTGTAAGTGACTACCTTCCCTTAAATAGACGAGAGGAAAGTGACCTCTGAAGGACAGGAGAAGCGAAGTCCTGCTGTCACATGGCCAGGTGCCTCAGGAGTCAGCCATTTGTAATTTTGGAGATTCATAGGAGGTGGGATCACCAGAGCACGGTGTCGGATTGAACAGGGGATGGACAGAAGAGGTAGAGATCAAAGGGTGCCAGTTGTGCTGGTGAGGGAGTCTAGGGAGGGAGGGTGTTGATAAGAATTCTTTTTTTTGGAAGAGGGACTGGGGAGTGGGCATGGAATTTGAAATGGTTATAAAATATCCACACAGAGATGTCCAGTTGGAGTCCAGGATGATAAATGTGGGAACGAGATGGAGGTCCATGATGAAGCTATAGATTTTTAGTACGGAGGAGGCCAGGCGACTAGAAAAGGCCATCGAGAGGGGATTCAGAGCAGAGGAAAGAAGCAAAGGCAGTGACCCTTCCAGGTGGGAACCTTCTGGGCTGCTTTGCTTTAAAATATCCCTCTGTTTGCTTGGAGAGTGCTTCTTTCCTCTCTGACGTCTAGCAGTGCTCCCAGGTGAAGGACTGTAGAGAGGAATTACTCCTTTACCCAGGGGACTTTGTGCTGCCTTTGATAGCACCTATTAATCTTCTATGAATCAGCAACTTTTCATTAAGGGCCTGTTCTGCTCAAGGCACTGAGAACTTAGCAATGTGCTTTAAATATTAGTTCTACCTAAAAGTGGTCTCAGATTATTAATATGAAATCTATTTCTTGTATTGCTGCTCTTTGGGAACCCGAACAGTTCACTTTTGATGCAAATACTGTAGTCATTTCTTACCCTAACCTATCCCATCCCATCCCATCCCATCCCATCCCATCCCATCCCATCCCATCCCATCCCATCCCATCCCATCCCATCCCATCTTATCCTATCCCTCTCCATCCCACTCCATTCTATTCCATTTCTATATAAGCAGCCTAAATGAGCAGACTGTGTTCCAAAAGTAAATTTAGAAGTCAGTTATTTAAAACTTGATTCATTTTCTCCCTGTAGAATTAATGTCATAAAAACATGACTCAACCTCTTCGTTTTTGGCACAGGTCTGGGGGCGGTGCCCCCAGTATGTGGCTGGAAGATACAGCCATGAAGGAAAGAAGACTTTTTCCTATTCAAGGCTCTGAGGAAAGCCACTGCCCCTTCTTCTCTACCCTCGAGCTCCCCAATACCTGCTGTCTTGGCAAGCCAGCCACCTAGATGAACCAATTACCAAATTAGTTGACTGGAACCCAAGGAGCAAGTCAATGAGTTAACCTCTGAGTCCACTGCAAGCTACAAAATCTGCTTTTAATTCTTTATACCTGTCTCCAGAAAAAGTCATGACCAGGAAAAATATTCTAATTTGGAGACATCTATGAGATAAATTAATTAACAAACTTAATCTTGTGTAGGACTAAAGACGATGGGGAAAACAGCGGAGTTCCAGAAGCCCAGGATCGCTAAACAACTTGGTGGAAGGAGTTGACAAAACCGTAGTGGGTGAGGCGGTGGTGGGTATGTGCAGAAAGAAGCCTTGAAGTCTAAGGTCGGTATTAGATCAAGTGCTGAAGTGCTCTGTCAAAGGGAGCAATGTATTTTAAGTTGATGGGAGAGGCATTAGTGATTGTTGAAAAGTCTTTGCAGGTGGTGAGGAAGTAAAGGTGAACAAGACAGGCACGGATGTCACCCTTTTGAGAGTGTACCCCCCCCAACACAAGAGGAGGGTAAATTCTTAGTTGGGGGAAAACAGGGTGCTATAGAATTCTCTGGAGGGGCCAATCCCACACAGGCAGGAAGCAAGGGTGTAGGGGGAAGCCTTCCTGAAAGAATATGAATTAGCCAGGTGCAGAGGTGTGGAAGAAAGGCCCAAGCAGAGGAACTAGCATAGCCAATTATGGCTGTGAGAGAGCGCCTGAAAGAACTTCATTTTGCGCAGGGTACAGGATGCAGAGAAGTGTAGAAAGATAAGCATCTGGCATTAGCAGTTTCTGGAATTTAGTTTCCTTAAGTGAATGAAAATTTCAAACTTTTATGTAGAAAAATTTATTAAATTCCAGCTAGAATGGACATTGCTTAACCAATAAAAAGTGTGGAGTATTTCATAACTACCATTAAAACTGGTTTTCTGAGAAGAAACCTCTTTACTTTATGCCGCCAATTGGATTTTTCATGATGTGGACCTTGCGTTGAATTTGGAAGGTCCTTTGTTGTTATTGAAATTATGTAATTTTAAACATTTGATAAACATGCCAAAAGAATTCTCTCTCTGTATCTAAGGGTTTGCAAAAGATCCTAAAACCAGAGGCAAAAATTGCAAGAAACCTAAGAGGATATGCTCATGCTTTCTTATTATTTGTTTAAAAGCAGAAAATTGGTATTTTCTTTTTCCATCCTTAAATAATCAGGCAAACATTTCTCTAGGGAAATCCTGGAACCAAACAGGATTGTTTCAGTTTCCTTTACCTCCATCTGGAACATCTAATCAACTTTCTCTCCCCCTCACCTGCTTTGGCATGGTTTGTAAAGACTAGAGTCTCAGTGTTTATCAGACTCAGAAATGAACTGAACCCTCAGGAGACAATTTCACTGACTTGGCTAAGTATGCCAGGTAGGAAGTTATAATAGCTTTGCCAGATTTAAATAATAATTTAAACACAACTCTTGTTAACGTTTCAGAAGATTCTTCATTGTTAATCACTTTTCTAAGTTGATTTTACATTCTTGATTGGAAAATGATACATTTAGGTATAACTTTTAAGGGCCATTTTCACTCTATAGGAAGAGGTTGGGATGTTTTAGAAGGAGACATAGTGGTGCCAAGCAGTACTAATTACAAGCATAGTGGTGCCAAGCATTTACTAATTACATTAATTTTATGGTTTACTGTACAGATATTGCCCCGGATTTTTTTCCTTCTAGTTGCATGTGGGAGCATGAAGCTAATTTAGTGTTTATTTTAAAAGGATTTTTTAAATACAGAATTCAAATATTTAAATGACAGAATATTTAAGGAAAAGTCCAGAGATTTAAGATCCAGTTCATTGATTAACATGAACCATAGTAAGTCAAATAATGTGTTCGTCTCTCCATTTTCTCTTGTAGCTAAGTAGTAACCATGCTACCCACTTTTTGCTAAAGCTTAGATGGGGCTCTGAAGTGCTCTGAGCTCTATATTAATAATAAATAAAATAATAATAAAAAATAAGGATATAACATGTGCCCAGCACCATGCTAAGTGCAGTATCTTGCTGAGACCACCCAGTAATCCTGTAAGGTGGGTACACATTAACATCTCCATTTTACACAGGCGGAAATAAAACAGAGGCTTAGAGAGTTTGAACGAATAGCCTAAGGTCACACCATTGGTCAGAGGAGGATCCCAGATTTGACCAGGGAACCAGATTTCCAAAGCCAGTGAGTGCTTGTAACTTCTGCATACTGCCTTTCTTGATGAAAATTATCATGCAGAGTTACATCCACCATTCCAGAAACATGGTGTTTTGTGATTTAAAGACAGAATCACAAAAGTGATCAAGTAGACTTGATCAACTAGGTAAAGAACTCACCCTGATTAAATATCAATGAGGCATTTCATTGACTTCCTCTTGGAGATTTCCTAGAAAAATGGATTCCTGAATGGAATGGTTCATGTAGTTGTATCCACTTGTCAGTTACACAAGAATGCAACAGACTTCTTTAATCATTACCCCACTTCACTTACGTTCCTATAAAATAAAAGCCTCCCTTTACAATAACCCTTCAGAGAAGTCTTTATGAAACATTTGGGTCACATTCATGGTAATTATTCAACATTAAATTGCCAAAGAAACTGTGTTTGGAAGCTGATGAGTGGGAAATGAATCATTAACAACAAAAGATAAATTTTCTGTAATAAATGGGAGTCCCCAGCTTTTATATATTATTCAGCTTTAAAAAGCTGTCTCTGGTCCCAAGGTGAATTATAAACTAAAAGGCCTTTTTAAAATGTAGCTAAAATTCACTCTTAAAAAAACTTTATTGAGGTATAATTTATGTACAGTAAAATGTACTTGATGTAAGTGTAGAGTTAAACGAGTCTTGACAAACACATATAGTCCCATAACCAACACTATCATTCATATATAAATATTTCCTTCTCTGTTTCCCAGTCAAGACCCAGCCCTGGACCCAGGAAATCACTGATTTGCTTTCTGTCACTACAGAGTAATTTTGCCTTTTCTGGAATTTCAGATAAATAAAACAATTGGTATTAACTTGTGTTTAGCTTCTTTCACTCATCATAGTTTTTGAAATTCATCCAGGTTGTTGCATGTTTCAGTGGTTTGTTCCTTTTTATTTCTGAGTAGTATTCCATTGTGTGGATACATATACCCTAATGTATCCATTCACCTATAGATGAACATTTGGATTACTTCTAGTTTAGCTGTTGTAAATAAAGCTAGTATGAACATTCATGTACAAGTCTTTATGTTTTCTTTTCTCTTGGTTAAATAATTAGGAGAGGATTGCTAGGTCATTTATGTTTAACTCTGTAAGTTAATGTTTAACTTTCTAAGAAATTGCCAAACTATTTTCCTAAATGATTATACTGTTTTCTATTCCCACTAGCAATATATGTGCATTCCAGGTGCTCTACATCTGTACCAACATTTGATATTGTCAGAATCACTGTCTTTTAAAAATACATGTTTTTGAGTCATTAAAGCAGGTAAAATAAAGCCTCTTTAAAAATCTAACTTTAAAAGCCAAATATTGTCCACATCAGAGGGTCAATAAATTCACTCTATGGCAGTCAGCAGGGGAGAGGAAAATGCCTTGCATCTGCCTCTCTGGAACTGAGCTATTTGCAGCATTAGCTGGATTCTCCTGGCTCAAAACCACTGTGAGAGGCTCCTTGGAGAAGACAAGTGATTTTTTCAGTCTCCCCAGAGCATTACAGAGTCATACTAATGACTTAAATGATGGTTGTTCCCTCATATCCAGCACTTCATATGGTGTCCAGATGTTTCATGTGCTTCAGAGCTTTGTGGCTTAGTCCTGTCTACCAAACTTAATATTTGCCTGGGAGAGACCATTTGTTTATTTTTCTGGTTATAGACGATGCTAGGCACAGACAGAGTAGGTGTCCAAAGGTCCTTCTTGCTGCTTATGCACTTTTCATAAGAGTCCCAGAAGAGTAAAGAATTACGCACAGAAGTAGTAGCTGCCTCCTAGTTAATATAATAAATATGGCATGACATGAACCCTGAGTCACCTTGTCATGAGGGCACTGCTCACCACAATTTGAGCCTAGTACTACTAAGAAAAATGGAGTGGCCTGGCACAGTGGCTCATGTCTGTAATCCCAGCACTTTGGGAGGTCAAGGCGGAAGGATTGTTTGATCTCAGGAGTTTGAGACCAGCCTGAGCAAGAAAAGACCCTATCTCTACTAAAAATAGAAAAAATTAGCCAAGTCTGGTGGTGAGCAACTCTAGTCCCTGCTACTTGGGAGGCTGAGGCAGGAGGATCACTTGAGCCCAAGAGTTTGAGGTTGCTGTGAGCTAGGCTGATGCACAGCACTCTAGCTCAGGTGACAGAGTGAAACTCTGTCAAAGAAAGAAAGAAAGAAAGAAAGAAAGAAAGAAAGAAAGAAAGAAAGAAAGAAAGAAAGAAAGAAAGGGAGCCAACTTTTGAAGTGTAAAGGTTTATGTTTAGAGGTTGCTTATGTTTGGACTACTTCATCTGATAGTTAAGCTGACTAAATATTGCTTAAGATAAACACAGAATGAATTATAGGTTTTGAGAACTACTGTTGGACTCTCAGAATCTACTCCCTGTCTGCCACAGGGGCAGGTAGTGGGAACAAACAGATGAAAGATGTACCCTCTCCCAGTAGGAAGAAAAGACGAGTAAGCCAACGACACAATTGTGTGTGTGTGTGAGCATGTGCTGTGCTAGGGCTAAGCACAGGCTTCCTGGGCGTACAAGGGCAGGCACTTTTATAGGTTTAACTCCATTCGCTCCATGAATATCTGTGCAGCTGCTATGGACCAGGCACTGAGCTTGTTGGAGACACCCACCTTCCCAGAACGTCTAGTCCAGTGGGAATACGGATGTTAAGCCAGAAAGTAAATGAAACAGGTGGAGACTGTCACAGAGAAAGGAAGGAGCACAGGCTGAGGCATTTGTCCTGGCTGGGTGGGGACTAGAAGAACACCTGGGAACTAGGGGAGGGGTTCTGATGGTGGTGGTGAGGGGAGGAAGCTTCCAGGAGAACGCAGCCCATGAAAGATACCAGAATCTACCGGGAATGTGGGGTGTGCCAGGAGTGAGAAGATAAGCCACAGGGCCAGAGCTCAGAGGTGCTTGTTAGATCATGCCAGAGCTGTTCTCTGGTGTGGAGGAACAGGGGCAGAACCAGAGAGGGCAAGGCATGGATGCAATGCTGTGGTGCAGGATGTTGACTTAGGCTTTTAAAGAGAAACAGCTGTGGGTATATTTAGGACTCAAATTGAATCCAAACCAGCTTAATTAAGATAATAAGCTTCCTGAACTTTTAAATGCACCACATATAAATGTGCGATTATTCACACATTTGAGGCAGCACGTTTATTGTTTTGCTTGAAATCTTTAAGTGAAGCTTCCCTTTGCCCACATCATGCGAGTCAGCATTTCTCCTAACACTATTTTCCATGCACAGAACTAGCCATAGCAACCCATGATCCTAGAACACCAGCCTGGGAGAGTCATTGAGAAATTGGGAGGATACTCTCCCTGCTTACAGATAAGGCCACAGAGACCAGTGACAGGGCTGTCCTTGAACCCAGACATTCTTCTCCCAGTCTTTCCTGCAGGAATCTTTTCCCTGAAAAATGGCTTTATGCTATACAACTGCCCAGAGTCTGGAATTTCTGACCTTATTATTTTGGATTAAGTTTTCATGTTTTTCCCCATCTGGACATTTTATAAACTCTCTACATTTCAAAAACCCTAGGTGTTTTATGTGTTATTTTTTTGGCCAGGACGTAGAATGGTGCTTGCAACATAATAGGGACTCAATGACTATATCTTGAATGAATAGATAAATGAAAATATTGGCAGTGAAAAGATATGAAGAAATTGGATTTGGCCTTCTTACTAACACATGATATCACCTCTGCTCCCTATAAACCCTTCCTCCCAGTTTGAGCTCCCAACTTTAATAAAACAATTCTTGAAAACCTATTGATTCTGTTACCCTAAACTAGACGTTAATCCTTGGTGCCCCTCATAGCCTCCACCCCTCGTTTTTTACAAGTATAAACTGGGGGGAATGCTCTCTTCTTGTTAAAACCCACATAGGATTGCTCTAAGGGCAGAATAAAAATTCTTCCTGTGTCTTCTCTCCTGATTTTTAACCTACATGATGAAAAAGTGTTATCTTTGTTTATAATGTCCTACTAATCTTCTATCACTTTGCAGCCATCAATTCTTATCACCTCTTGCTAGAGGAGACAGTGGAGATTTATATAATCCACAGGCAGATAGGCAATACTTTCACATTTGCCTGAGCGATGAGATTTGCTCTCTGGAAAAGTGTTTGTTAATGAAAGAAAGGCAAATTACATTTTATATATCAAAGGTGTCATTGCCCTTATTCAAAGATGCTGCAGTAGCCACGTACTAGAGAATGGAGTTGGGAACAGCTGTGTCTCCAGAGTGGCCGGAGGACAAAGAACACAAGCTTTGACTATCTCTTTAGCCCATTTGAAAGTCAGTTTGGAGAGAGGGCATCTCAACCTGTGCACCATTTTCCTTTAAGCTCAGGTGAAAGTCTCAAGTAGCCCCTTGAGAAGATGGTGACAAGCTAGTGGTTCTCCAAGGCTTCTGACTAATATAATGACAAATACGGGACAGTGGCAATCAGGCAGAATCTGGCAGTGTGAGGGAAAAAAGGCTTGGATTGAGACTAGCATTGGGGTCATTTGGATTCCTGGTTTGAACAGTTTTCTGACCTTGGGAAAGCTAGATCCAGCTTCCTCTTCTACAAAATGTAAAGGTCAAGGGCACATCTTCCTGGCTTGTCTCACAGAACTATTGTGAAGATTCAAAGGAATGGGTGAAGTGCTTTGACAGGACAAGGCACTATATACATGCAAAGAAGAATCTTGGAATGTATTGAATTTTTGGTGAGTGAGGCAAGGAGAACCAAAGGTGACGGTTCTGAGAACAGAGGTGTCCCAGTTTCTGGCACTCCACATGTGTCTGAATTAGTGCCAACCTAGTGACCAAGGGGAAATATCAAGTGTCACATATGAAAAAGGGACAGTTTTCACCATCCATGACCCCAAATCACCACGTAAAAAGGACTTCCTTTATTCTGCCTGCACTCTCTACCTCTTTCAGGGTGACCACACACCCAGTTAATGTTGTTGTGTCCTGATTTGGATGATGAATGATATGGTCACTGTAGTTACTAAGCACTTGACTGCACAGTTATATGGTAAAGACTGAGGAAACTTGAATGGCACAGGGTTTTCAAGACTCTGAGGCTCAACAGAGGCTTCCATTCTGGACCAGAAGCCCCTGTTAGCACTCATCCCTTCCCAGCTGTTTGATAACTAGTCTTCATCAAGCAATAGTTCTTCATTCTTCTGTTTAGAAGTCCTTTTTCTCATGGAAGTGAGAGGGAGAGTCTATTTTCTGAGAGCTGGTGTTCAAAGGTAAACATCTTAGCCATGCATTTTAATAAATAAGTTTGAATAAAGTTAAGCTAGGCAGAAAAATGACTGCCCTGCCAAAGTGTCCACATCATAATCCCTGGAACCTGTGAATATGTTACCCATATGGCAAAAGAAATGTAGGATGTAGATGGCATTAAGTTTACCTTGAAATAATCAGCTTATTTTAAAATAGAGGAGTTATGCTGGATTATCAGGATATAGATCTAATCAATGTACTCACAAGCTTTTATATAAGTGGAAGAGGAAGATAGGAGAGCAGATCCAAGTGATGAGATGTAAGAAGAACTTGACCTTCTGTTGGTGGCTTTGAAGATAGAGGAAGGGGCCATGAGCCCAGGTCTGCAAGTTGACTCTAGAAGCTGAAAAAGGCAAAGAAATGGATTATTTTCCAGAGCCTCCAGAAAGGAACACAGCCTTGCCCACACTCTGATTTTTAGCCCTGTGAGAACTGTGTTGGATTTCTAACGTATTAACTATAAGATAATAAACATATGCTGTTTTAATCTACTAAGTTGTGATTTAATAGAAATCTTAGAAAATTAGCAATCAAAAACTAATAATTATAGAAAAGTAATAGAGCACTTATCAATCAACAAATATCTATTGACTATTTGTCAAGTGACCAGTCCTATACTAAATCCTATAGGGAAATACCAGGGAAATAGAATACACAGAGCCTGCCCTCAGGGAGCACACAGACTAATGTATGTAGAACATTCAGAGAGCAATTAATGAGAATGCTGAGTAAATGCTAAGTGTACTGGGCAGAAGAATTTGAGAAAAGAGATAGTAGGGAAGTATATTTGCGTAGGGTTATGGATGAGAATGATTCATGGATGGAAAACTTTGGGAGTTTTTAATTGATAATGATCTCAGACTCCCAAGGAACTTTTTAATCAATGGGCTTAGTTGTTGTGTAATGGAATTCTCCATGGAATACTGAATAAATACTGGAGTTCCTCCAGGTATAGTCTTAGACCTTCCTCTCACTCCATATTGTCTCCTTGGGTGATCTCATCCATATAATGCATCCATGCTGTAGTGGGTTGAATGATCCAACCTATGGCTGTAGTGGGTTGAATGTCCCCAAAACATATGTCTACATTCTAACCCCTAGAGCCTATGAATGTGACCTTATTTGGAAAAAAGGTCTTTGCAGGTGTAATTTAATGTTAAGGATCTTAAGATGTGATCATTCCAGATTATATAGATGGGCTCTAAACCCAATGAAAAGTGTCCTATAAGACACAAACAGAGAAGACAGACAGAAGAGGAGAAGGTGATGTGAAGACAGAGGCAGAGATTGGAGTGGTGCAGCCACAGCCAAGGAATGCAAGGATCATGGTCAGCCATAGCAGCTAGAAGAAGCAAAGGAGGAGTCTTCCTAGACCCTTCAGAAGGGGCATGACCCAGCTAGACAGCTTGATCTTGGACTTCTGGCCTCAAAAACAGTGAGAATATAAATTTCTGTTGTTTTAAACCACCACATTTGTGCTAATTTGTTCTGGTAGCCCTAGGAAACTAATACACGTGGCTTCTGTGGCCAACCTTATATAATGCCTCACAATTGCATTTCTTGCTCAGAGAGTTCTGAGAGCTCCAGGTCTGTTTATCCAACCACCTACCTGATATCTCTAGATGTTTCAGAGCCACTTCAAATCCACTATGCCCCAAACTCTTCCTAGTCCCCAAACTTGGTCCTTTTCCAGTCTCCCCTAGGACACTAAAGGATACCATCAGCCATTCAGGTATGTACAACAGAAGTGTAAGAATCACTCTTGGCACTTATCTCTCCTACATCCTGAATGCTTAATCCCCAAGTCCTATTGATTTTTACCTCCAGATATTTCCCAAACCTGAATTTCCACCATCCCCACCTTTGTCTTTGCTCTCACCAGCTCTTGTCTGAATTACTATAATTCTCTCTAACCTCAACTCCACACAAAGATGACTCCTGGCTGCCCCCAATCTCTTTTCTACCCTGCAGCCATTGTGATCTTTTCAAAACGCAGTTTTAATCATGCTGTTTCCTGCTTAGAATCCTTCAGTGATTCCCATTGCTCATAAGATAAACATAAAACCCTTGAATGTAGACTAAAAAGCACTATAAGGTCCAAACTTAACATGTACCAGGTTCCTCTTTGGGGCCTCCTCTTTAGTCAGACTGGTCTACTCTAAGTTCCCTCCTGCCACAGGGCCTTTGCACATGCTGCTGTCTCAGTTAGAAATGCTCTTTCCTCCCTTCTCTACCTAGGTAAGTCTGACTTATGCTTCTGACCTCAATATTATTTTCTCAGGGGAGGTTTTTTTTGTTTTTGACTTTTCAAACTAGGTAGGGTCTCTCTGCTTTTCAGACTTTCACAGTATTCTTTCTCTTTTCTTCGTAGGTCTTGCCCACATTGCAGTTTTACCTTTTTTTGTTATTATTTTATTAATGGATGTCCTCCCTTACTAGACTATATGCTTTACTGAGACTATGGAAGGAAATTATGTCCTACGACCTAGCACCATGTATAATAGATGCTCAATAAATATTTCTTGACTGAAGAAAGAAATGTAATAAGTATTGTGTAATGTTACTCATACTTCAAGATGGCTCTTCTATCATATGCCTTGCCACTTAGGGGTAGAGTGAAGGGGGCAAAGTGTCCACCAGGCACACAAGGAAAGAGAAAAGGTACTCCCCCACCATTTAAAAAAAATACCACTGAGAGACTTACTAGCATCATCTGTCTTCTAATTTGCTTGAATATTACAAATTGTCTCTCAGACCTGGTATTGGAGGAGTAAATATATAAAGTCTATTTTCAGGAAGTATATGAGTCAGTTAAGCTTTTATTTCCCAAGTGCTATGCCAGCTTGTTGTGATTCTAGCAGAATGCAACAGGTGCACATATTTTTAGCTATTTTTGTGACAAGTATTGTACACTTATCCTCAGGAGTCCCCAGCTTGAATGCCCTTTATCAAAATGATGCCAAATGGGGAACAGCTTACCCATAGCACTGTGCCTGTTTGGAGAACAGTAAAACTACTAGCAAACCCCCAAATTAAAAAAAAAACCCAAACATAAACCTTTACTCTTAATATGTGAAAAGGCAAAAAGAATCATCTTTGACTTACGAATAGGGGACATGGTACTAGGAAAAAGAGGCTGATTTTTAAAACCTAGAGACCATGGTAGCGATGAAATTAGCATGGAAACAATTTATCATTGCCTGAAAACAAGAGGAGAGCCCCTGAAATATGCTTTGCTTTTCTTCTACCTCTCTAGGGAATTTTTCCCATGTCAGGTGAAGATGTTGAAGAGTACTTTAATTAACTTGTATCAAAGAGACCGTGTGTAAGAAAGAATCGTGTAAAGATTTCTTTAATTAGCGAATTTCATCAGGGCTCTTCCACCGTCCATCAGTGAGGTAGCTGTTGGGCTGCTGGGGTCCTTGGTGGTACGTTCAGTCAATAAGCTATTCATGACTTTAGCAAGTAGCTAGGTTTTTAAACCAATGGGAATTTGGTGGACAATTTCCCTTTGCTGCCTTTAGCTACATGGCCAGAATCTATAAACTGTTCTCTTTCTTAGAAAGAAAGTGCTGAGGTGAGCAAGCCGCCGGCAGCGTCTACAGTGGACACCTTAATTGCCCTGTTGAAGAAGCATGGGCACATATTTACTCTTCAGAGTAACTAAAGATAGGTCGCAGTGTTGCATTGGGCAGGAGGAAAGTGGGAGGGCGTTACCATTGTATGTGATGCGGATGGTAGTAATCCAAAATCATTCCTTTTCACGTCATTTGCAGAGTCACATGCATTTGATTGTCTTGCCAGAGTGGCAATAAAGCCTAGAAAAAGAACTCTCTCCCTCAGTAAATCAAAAAGTTAGCAGACAAAAGGTCGGAATACCCAAAGCCACAAGAACATTAACACTTTGGATATAAAGATTCCCTAAAAAACAAATGCTCGCTCTCCCTTTGGAGCAAGCAGACTCCTTATCTTTGTGAGTTTACAAAATGGAGCCAAACTGTACCCGTAGCCACTTTAGCTAAACCAAGGCCTGGATCTTTTAGCAGCCCACAGTCATTAAAGCTCTTAGAAAGCCTCCCAGGAGCCGATGTGCTTGCTTAAGTATATGCTGTAAAAGGTCCCAGAGATTTACAAGGGACTGCTCCACGCTAAACCAGGCACCATCTGATAAACAAGCAATTTTAGCTGCAGGCTAAATGATGCTCTTTGAGGCTTTGATTTACAATGCTGAAGATGATATATTTGTAGTTCGGGGATAGGTTCTGCTGTGGGCTTGCTGTGATTACTCACCCATGAGCAGAATTCAGGGCTCAAGTGTTCAACTTGGAGGTCAGAAAATTGCCAGTGGAATGAAAGAGGGTTGATAAGGTTTATTGAGATGCTAAATAGATATAAAAAAACTTATTAAATCCATGGTTTCGAACTCTTCTTAAGCTTTCTGGGGACCATGGTTTTTGATAGTTTGCTTAAATCCCAAAGATATAAAAACAATCTGCAAAATTGATCTGGTGGTCTAATTTTACTTTCATTACATTTAAAAAGCAAATGTAGGCTTAGTTTATTATTGCTGACATTTAAAAATAAGAAAAAAATGTTCAATTTAGCATTTATGTAATTGCTCGAAAGCAAAGGAATCTGAAGGCAACTTTGAAACAAATCAAATCACCTTCAAGAACACTGAGTTATAGCTCTTGAACCTGAATTAAGAACTGCAGGAATGCTTTTAAAACTCATGGTTCCAAGAAATGATTGGGCAAACTCCTTTGTCCAGAAGTTTTGTATGTAATAAATATTTGGGTGTCTACTAATGTTGGCACTGTACTATTGCAAAGATAAATAAAATATGGTCTTTCTCCTCTAGAACTTTACAGTCCAGTGGAGAAAACCACAGATAATTTCAGTAAAAGGTGAGATGTGTTAATAAAGAGCTCAGTGGAATGCCATGGGAGCACAGAGGAGACGAACTGACCAGTTGGACTTAAAGGAGACTTAACAGAGAGAGCCCTCCCTTGGTACTCTTCTCGTCCCATGAAAGGCCAAGTAGCTGAGCACACAGAGAAATGACAATGGGAAGAGGCATTTCCGGCATCCCTGGTATTCTAGCTTGCAGCACATTCACAGCTGTAAATGAATGTTCCTTTACCAAGAAGACTTTGGACCAGAACCACCAGAGTTCTGGTTCAGGTGACACTAGGTAGATTCAGAAATTGCAGATACAACTTACTAGTGAGAGAAACAGTGGCTAATTATACACGAGACAGAAGATACAGTCATGAGGTCAGACCTGGCTCTAGGCTAGGATGTAGGTGCCAACCTTGGCTTTTTGGTCCACTCTTTCTTTGGAGGGTGCAGGGAATACTGTCTCTCCCTCCTCTTTCAGGAAAGGACCTAAACAATAAACTTAAGCAGATTACAGCATGCATGCCAGACACCTCGAATGGTGCATTACTCTTCCCAAGAAAGTTGTAGTTTTAGAGAGCCTAAAGCTCTAAAGCCAATGGGACTTTGATGATGCGATAGAATAAGATAGAACTGCCTTTTTGGGAGATCATAAGAAAGGGATGTAGCTCTGTCTGCCAATCAGCTTTTGCCATGCACTATTTCTCTATGGATAACACAGCCCCGGCTGGGCTAAAAGGTTAATAAGGATGACTAACATTTATTGAGTGCTTATTCTGTGCCAGGGACTATTCAAAAGGGTTTATATGCATTAAGTCATGTAATCTTCAAAACAATTCCATGAAGTAGGGACTTTGTAATCTCTACATATGAGGAAACTCTTAAATTTGCTCATAGTCACATAGCTAATGAGGTCACCAATTCAGGCCGTCACACTCAGCTGCCTCCCAGGACAGTGGATGCAACAGCTAATTATGCAGACAAGGGCCTCTAGCTTGGAAATTGAGGGCACTGCTGTCCTGGCTCCACTGCGGTTTAATCCTCTGGATTGGCGTGTCAAGTGGACACTTCCTTTTTAATCATCCCTCACCCTGATCACCGCATTGGTTCCTTAAACCTCAGTTTCACAGTCTGGAAAAAAATGCCCTCCTCTTTCTCCCTCTAAAATAATTGGAACATCAGCTATATAATGCTGGTAAAGCACTTAAAACTATGCAAATGAAGGATATTATAGAGACACAAGGTGATGGTATTTTATAGCAGCCCATTAAGACATATCATTGCAAACATAGACACTGAGCTGCATCCTTTACCAGAGCTTTTCCTGAATTTTAGCATAGAATTACACGTGCTTTTAAAATCTACCCAAGCTAATTGTCTTTATGAACATAGACCTCTGCAAAGCTCAACTGGATCTAGTAAATTCCCCTGGCCAAAATATTTTTCAAGTATTATAGCGTAATTTACTATATCATGTCCAGTCGCAGCCTAATAATGCACAACTCCCAGGAGCCAAGTATATTTCATGAAGCTTACAATTACTTTTATAAAAGTTGCAGTAAAGTATAATGATTTTTAATGGCATCAATGATACCATTGTTTATATCGGTTTCAGTTTTGAAGTAGACTTAAGTTCAAAGACCCAAGGGGACCATTCTCCTCTTGATGCACTTGTGTTACTCCCATTAATGCTAATGGGACAGACAAATGCTGCTCTAGAGGAGAATATATCTGCCCTTAGGAAGGTAACAGGTTTTAATTAGTAATGCTTTGAATCACACAAAAGCAGCTTGCCCTCTGTAAACAGCAAGTGTTCACAGAGGAGAGTAGGGCTCACAGCCTGGGTTACTCACATGGAATCTTCAAATCTGAGGTTCGTAAATGGTGGAGACACAAGGCTTTCGTCAATTGAGAATGAGAAAAAGAGCTCAATTTGGGAACTTTGCTGAAACAAAATCACAGTACTTGGAACAAAAAGCATTATTCTATTAAATTTCTGAGTGTCCAGTCGATCTCTGTAATGGGGCTATTACAATGACTTTAGCTTTGAAAGAGCAGCTCAGTGAACACGGTACTCTGGAAGTGAAGGCCTGATAGAGTAGGGTCCACCTTCGTTTGATCCCAAGCTTTTATCAACACAAAAGGGGAAAGTCTAGAGGGGCTTATCCAGCTGGAGGCTCAGTGGTGCTTTGTGGTGGAGCCTAGGCAACAGAGCACTTTCCTGGGAAGTGGTTCTTACCCTGAAAGGATCAACAGGGGATGGAGAAAAGAAACAGAAAGGAGCTGGTGTTCCAGCACGAGGGCTGTTCTGCGTCAGGCTGGGGAGGGGTCTTCCGCATGAGCTTCAGAGAGGGCAGAAGGCCCGTTTCTACCTTCTCTATGCAGCTCTCCAGCTTGCAGAAAATCATCTGTGAAAATACAGTTTTAGGGGCAACTATTTTACCCTAGATAATACACAATAGATTTCAGTGAGAGTATTTAAAATATAACGCATTCAACGCATTCAGATTCAGAAATAAATCTCTCGTGAGGTGAGACAAACTTGTATTTATCACCTAGTTTAGGATTTGTGAGTATAAGCCCAAGTGATCATAGGTTTTATGTTAACATTTAATGTATCACTCTGGTTTGCTCTCTGAACACATAGACCGGATTAGGATACCAATAATACAGCTGCGTGCTTTTTTGTTTTAAGCTTTTTAGAAATAGGAAGGTTAAAAAACAGTATATATTGTGCTTGAATATAATAACTGGAATAAGACATTTAGTATTGGGAAGAACAACTTAGTATTTAGAGGAAATTCTGATTAGAATAACATTCTGCTTGTTCTAAACATACATTTTTTTCCATATAAATATTTGGGGAATACTTTGCTTTTAAAAAGACATTGAAGAAATTCAGTTATGGAAGAGGCCACTTTCTGCCATTTTACAAAGAAAAATATAAATATGGAAGGTAAGCAGCTTGTTTCCATTTGCTCTCACTGCTCTGTCTTCTCCTGTGACGCTGAAAACTTCCCATTTATGTTAAGTGTTGAGTTCATAGTAGAAGAAATGTCATAGGCACATCCTCAAGCTCATGAATTCATTATCTCACTTACTTACTCTGAAGTTGTGAGGTGTAATGTCTATTTCTCTGAGGTGGCCCAAAACATACACTCCACTATCATGACCATTTCATTTAGATCTGATTTGCCCAGATCTTTGAATGTTGCAGGTGGCTACCCTGTGTTCTCTCCACATTTCCCCTCCTGACTAGCTAGAGACTGTAACCGTTATTAACTCTGAAGTGTCTATTTCCATCTCTCTGCAAACCATTCCTGCTCCTTCCGCAGAGAGGATCCCCTCAACAGAGCTCAGGGATCTTAAGTTTGCACATTGGAAAGAGCCTGTTAAAGTATTTTCAACCTTGAAACAATCCCATTGTGCAACACCTCAGGAGGGACTGAGTACAAACGTCACTTACCTCTGCCCAAACAGTAGCAAACCTCTTAATACAAACTTCTTGGCTGCACTTCAGTGTGGTTGTACCATTTACACTACCTTTCGTCTGCCGCCCCTCACCCCCACCCCCACCCCCCTCGCCGTCTTGAGGGTCTATGTTTTTCCACCTCAAATGTTCTGCAGCAGCAGCGTAATAAATTCTTGGAGCAACTTGAGGACACATGCATGGAAACACTCTGGATTACAGAATTACAGAATGTTAGGGGCAAGCATGGAGATAGGCTTGGTTTTGGATATTTAAACATATTCAAAGCCCTTGATCATTTCTTCACCTAAACCCCGGACTCTTCAAGATTGTGGCACCATTGCCAACTGTTTGTATTAATGTACAAAATTGCAACGGCTCTCTTGGGTCCAGAAATGCAAACCAGGTGTAGAGAACAATAGAACTACCCTGCCAGCTTTTGTAATTACATTAGAAATAAATAGACATCTAGTTTAAGTGACCATAGTTTATGGGATTCTGATACAGCACCTTAGCCTGTATACTAACTAATATAATTCACAAGAAACAGAGTAGGGAAAATGAGCACACAGATTGCGCACAGTGTTTGATTAAAGGCTGGATAAGCACGTGGGTGCATGGGGCTGGGGATGATGGCTCAGGATGCCTAGTTCAAAATGGTAGACCAGACTAGAGAGCATGTGTCCTCCAGTGCACTGCTCAGCCTGGTTCTCATTGGCTCTGGGTTTGGAAAGGTTGAGTTGTTGGGTGGCAGGTCTTTGAAACCTGTAGCTGAGAAGGGAGAAACTGACACTGGTGTTAACTTGTACATTGTATGGTGACATCACACAACTTCATGTTGTGATCCCATCTTCCCAACTAAATTGGGGCTTCCCTGAGTGTAGGTTCTGTGTCTGCCACTTTGGTATCAGTGATAGTGCCAAGCATGTGTTTTCCATTTTGTAAGGGTTTGGTAGGTAATGGCTTGCTGCATCCCTTAAGTGGATGACACACATACATTAGAACAAGAGTTGAAGAATTACAAATACCCAGGTACAACTAATATCTTTCTCATCCATAGAACTGAAAAGAAACAACTTGCAAGAGCCTCTATTTCTTTTCTTTTCTTTTTTTGGCTCCTTTTTTTAAATTTCAGAATATTATGAGGGTACAATCCTTAAGGTTACATACATTGCCCTTGTCTCCCCTCCCCCCTTGAGGCAGAGCTTCAAATGTGTCCATCCCCCAGACGGTGTGCGTCACACTATGTATGAATATAACCATCCCCCTCCCCCTTCCCCCTGCCCCACACCCGACTAATGTTTGTTTTTCTTTTTTTCTTAACATTTTGGTTACATTTTATAACTTTGGCTCTCCCTAGGAAGAGTTAGAGGTATGCACTTCCCCTCCACAATGTTCACCCCATCCCACAGATGTGGTACTACCCCTCCAACCCCCTAATCCCTAGTGAACACCACCACCCTTTGAGCACCATAGTGCTGATCAGTCAGTACCAATTTGATGGCGAGTATATATGGAGCCCATTATTCTGATCTTGTGTCACCTCACTTTGGATAATGGGCTCAAGCTCAATCCAGGATAATATAAGCGGTGCTGGCTCGTTGTCGTTTCTTAGAATTGAGTAATATTCCATTGTAAACATATACCAAGTTTTAATAATCCAGTCATGAATTGACAGTCACTTGGGTTGTTTACATGTTCTTGCAATAGTGAATTGTGCTGCCATAAACAGTCAGTCGGGTGCAGATGTCTTTATAATAGAATGTCTTATGCTCTTTTGGGTAGATGTCTAATAATGCTATTGCTGGGTCTAATGGTATTTCTATTTTTAGCTCTTTGAGATATCTCCAAATTCTTTTCCACAAATTGCACTAATTTGCAATCTCACCAGCAGTGTAAGAGTGTTGCTGTTTCTCCACATCCTCGCCAGCATTTGTTGTTTTGGGATTTGTTGATGCAGGCCATTCTCACTGGGGTTAGATGATATCTCATTGTGGTTTTGATTTGGATTTCTCTAATGATTAGTGATGTTGAGCATTTTTTAATATGTTTGCTGGCCATTATTCTGTCTTCTTTGGAAAAGTTTCTGTTCATTTCCATTGCCCATTTCTTGCTGGGGTTGTTTGATTTTTTCTTGTTAATTCTTTTGAGCTCTAGATAGATTCTTGTTATCAGACCTTTATTGGAAGTGTAGAGAGCAAATATTTTGTCTACCCTCTTGAAGAAAAGAGCCTCTATTTCAACCTTAATTTCTTAGATGAGGAAACCGAGGTCTAAAGAGGTGAAGTGATGCACCCAAGGTCAGGCAGTTAGGGCACACCCAGCGCTAGCACCCAAACTGTCTGCTTTGTAAGAATCACTGTGTGCTCTTCAGTGTTGAAGGGTCACAACATATAATAGAGCAAATCTAAAAGGAACATCATTCTCAATTTTTACAGTGATTTTAATCACTTCATCGTTTTGTAAAATCAGAATGATTCCTTGGAAAATACCTTTTTAAAATTTGTTTTAAAGAGGTATTAGCTGATGAGTTCTTACTTTATACCTAGCTGGATGTTTAGGGAGAGAACCTACAACTCTCTAAGAAGTGCCCTTACGGCAAAACTGGTTCCCTGTAAATCTTAGCATTAAAGGGTGATATTAAAGGGTGTGAAGTATGTGAGTAATATTCAGTGGGGGGAGGGTATCAGTTGAACTAATAATCAAAATATTCAAGATTAAGTGTACAAATAGACCAGTAACATAATACAGGGCCAGAATATATCACTTCGAATACCTTGGGAGTTCTAGATGCTATCAGGTGTGATCATACTGAAAGGCTTTCACTTACTGTGAAGCTATAATTTAGAATGACGCATTTCACAGTCTACCCTGCTGTCTATTTAGTGGGTTTCATCATCTAGAAAGTATCCCAGTACATTAAGAAAACAACGAACTGTTCCTTGGATAAATTACCTTTGCAGGGCTCTTTGAAAATCCCCTTTGGGCCTTTATTTCTCAGAGACTAACTTTGCTTATATCAATATTTAGATGGATCCCAAAGCTTGATAGTGAGGGATGCAGTTTACAATAAAAAAAAAAATTAAACACCAGTGCTTCCTAGCAAAAAGGTAAGTGTGGTGGAGGGGGGAGGTGCTGGGGAAGGATTCCTAGTAGGCACTAGAGACTCCAAACTTCACCTACTTGCTAAGAAAAGCATATTCTGTCAGTCAAGTTTCAGCAAAATTAGCTATCCTTCACAATGGTTTTTACAGGTATAAGCATGTCTAAATGAAATCTAGTTATATGAATGTTAAAGCTTCTTCTAATTTGCTCTCTCATTTCATCAATAAACCTTGGTCTAGTTTTTATTGCTTTTGGCCAAAGGCCATTGCAAGACTCACTGAGCATCGAGCAGGTTCAGTGAGATCTTCAGAATAAATTAATTTACAACTTTTAAGAAATGTAGTATTTTACAGTCATGTGCCACATAATGACATTGTGGTAACAGACCGCACATACGATGGTGGTCCCATAAGATTAAAATAGTAGAAGATTAAAAAAGTAAAACTATCATATTTTTACTGTATGTTTTATATGTTTAGATATATTTAGATACACAAATATTTACCATTATGTCATATTTCCTTCACCTTCTTCAGTATAGTGACCTGCTATACATGTTTGTAGCCTAGGAGCAATAGGCTATACCATCTAGGTTTGTGTAAGTGCACTCTATGATGTTGGTACATATTTCTCAGAATGTAGTCCCATCATTAATCGGCGCATGACTATATTTCAAGGACTCAACTAGCTAATGGGTTAAACAGGGTATGGGTTTTAGTTTTAACTAGTAGGCTTATCCTTTAGGTTGGGGAAGGGTCCTAGCAAACATGGGTTAACAGAGACTTAGGAGCTCCCAGTGGCAGAGGGATCACTTACAGCAGGGAGGGAGATTGGCTTTTCTTTCTCTTCCTGTGGACTGATCCTATCCTGGCTTCCAGTGTATGTCAGCAAATTCACAGCCCTTAATTCATTGTAAGCCCCAAGTTATTGCACACCAGCACACTTCCGAGAAGAAAGATGTCATAGAAATCCAAGCTCCATCGTGGTATAGCAGTATTAGTCAAACCTTGTTGTAGCAGCACTGCCCCGTGATAATTAGAATGATGCTAACGAAAACCTTGGTATTTCTATAGTGACATTTCCTGGATCGTTTGACACACTCTGCAGGGCACCCTCCTTCACGAAGGTTTATCTTAGGCTGTCTGTGAGTAGATATCTGGCAAAAAGGACCAAGGCTTGGCTGCCACCTGGGGGCTTCTAGACACTTGCTTTTCCTCTCTTCTGGGTAAAATCAGGATAACGGTGTTAGCTTCTGAGTGTTGCTACAACTGAGTGACTCAAGCTTGTGCTCAGGAGTGGCTCAGAGGGCACGGATCTATGGGCACGAACCAGTGAAAACTTTGGGGTTCTAGTACCTTAAGTAGAAGATCATGTGGGAGAGATCTCATTTGCCCATTTAGGATGAATCCCAGCCGTCAGATTCCGGGTGATTGGGAGGACAGTGGGTTTCTATGCCTCTAACTCTTTCTCTTCTTCTTTAATTCTTAGGGAGAGGCGTAACAAACCTCCTCAAAACTTGGTGGCATAAAATAACCATTTTATTATGTTCATGGATTCTATGGGTCAGGAGTTAAAGAAGAACGAAGTTCTCTTTTCTGTTTCATAATGCGAGGGATGTCTCAAACAATTGCGTGTGTCTCAAATGGTTAAGCCTAGAATAGTTAGGGCTGGGGGATCCACTTCCGGGATGACTTCTTTACTCATATGTCTGGCATCTGATTGGGATGATTAAAGGGTGGGCTCAGCTTGGACTATTGACCTGAGCATCTACATGAGGCCTCTCCAGCATAGTGGTCTCAGGGTAGTTGGACTTCAAACATGGTGACTCAGCATTCCATGTGTGAATGTTTTAGATAACAACGTAGGAGCAGCCTTTCATGACTCAGCCTCTGAAGGAACTGGAATCATTTCTGGTGTACTTGATGTGTCAAAGCAGACACAAGCCTTCCCTGAGCAGACACGAGCCTTCGAGAAGAGGGGACGTTGATCCCCCCTCTTGATGGCAGGCATCTCCAAGAATTTGCAGCCATGTTTTCAAATCTCTATATGAGGTTTCAAGGTGCTTGGAGAAAGTGCCCAAGTACTTATCTTGGCTGTGGATTAGAGCAGCTCATTTATGAACTAATCTATTTATTCTCCAATCTTACCCTAAGATAGGGGACTGCTCCCTGTACCAGTCAGTAGTACTACTGAGTTGTTGAAACAGAGAAATATCCTAGAACACAGAAATTAAGAGGAGATGGAAGATATCTTCTGTCATATAACAGTTCAGAGGTAGGTGGTGAGATCCAGATAAGTTACGCAGTTCTACTCCATAAGGTCATTCAGAGATTCAGGTACCTTCCATCTTATTGTTTCATCATCCCCCAGGGTACTATCCTCCTCTATATTGCCAAAGGTGGCTTAACATCACCTGGTTTGCATTCTAGCACATGAAAAGGGACAAGAGGAAATGGAAGATAAACAACTTCCTTTTAAGGGAGTGATGCAGAAGTTGCACACATCATTTCTGTTCACAATCTATTGGCAATAGCTTTGAAACATAGATATACCTAGCTGCAAGGAAGGCTGACAAATACAGTCTTCAGCTGTGTGTCCATGAGTCTTATTACTAAAAAGAAGAAAAATAAGATGGATACTGGGGGACCATTAGTAGTTTCTGCTATCAGATTTTGAAACATCCCTGGAATATTTGCCAGTGTTGGGGTTCAAAACACGATACCCCAGTGTATGGGGCTTTGGCATGCTGAGTACTTTACACTGAAGGACATTGGAAAGCCTCAGAAGCAAGGTCTCTCTGACCTTCTCCTGTCCTCCTCTTTTCTACTCCTCTTTCTCCTCTAAAGCAAATCATAGAATTCCTCTTTCCCAAGATGAGTCATAGAAATTAAAGCCCCTGTCCCTCAAAGCAAACCATAAAACATAGAAGTGTCACTCTCACCCTTCTCCCTTGAAGACTGTCATTCTAGTGGGGTCCTGCCCCATACTCAGAAGAAAGGAATGGTATACAGAGAGGACAAGAAGAATCTGAACAAAAAGGCATAGTTGGGTTTCTCTTTCAGTCTGTTACCATTTGATCACACTCTTTTGTCCAATCACATTTCTACATTCTCTCCATGCTTCATTGAACCCAAGCATACAAATAGACAGTTTCCCTGGATCTTTGAGTATTCATTTCTGAAGGCTCTGGTGTCACATAAAACTTTGATTAAATAAATTTGTTAGTTGGCCTAGGCAAAGAATTCTTGAAGAGGACCCCCAAAGCAATCACCACAGCAACAAAAATAAACAAATGGAATCTGATCAAATTAAAAAGCTTCTGCTCAGCCAAAGAAACTATCATTAGAGTGAATAGACAACCCACAGAATGGGAGAAAATATTTGCTCTCTACACTTCCGATAAAGGTCTGATAACAAGAATCTATCTAGAACTCAAAAGAAAAAATCAAACAACTCCAGCAAGAAATGGACAACAGAAATGAACAGAAACTTTTCTAAAGAAGACAGAATAATGGCCTGCAAACATATTAAAAAATGCTCAACATGTCTAATCATTAGAGAAATGCAAATCAAAACCACAATGAGATACCACCTAACCCCAGTGAGATTGGCCTGCATCAACAAATCCCCAAACAACAAATGCTGGCGAGGATGCGGAGAGACAGGAACACTCTTACACTGCTGGTGGGACTGCAAATTAGTGCAACCTTTGTGGAAAAGAATTTGGAGATACCTCAAACAGCTAAATATAGAAATACCATTAGACCCAGCAATAGCATTATTAGACATCTACCCAAAAGAGCATAAGACATTCTATTATAAAGACATCTGCACCCGAATGTTTATGGCACCCAATTCACTATTGCAAGAACATGTAAACAACACAAATGCCCGTCAATTCATGAGTGGATTATTAAAATTTGGTATATGTTTACAATGGAATATTACTCAATTCTAAGAAACAACAGTGAGCTAGCACCACTTATATTATCCTGGATTGAGCTTGAGCCCATTATCCAAAGTGAGGTGACACAGGATCAGAAAAATGGGCTCCACATGTACTTGCCATCAAATTGGTACTGACCAATTATCAATATGGTCAAAGGGGGATAGTGTTCACCAGAAATTTGGAGGTTGCGGGGGGAGACCCACATCTGAGGGATGTGGCAAACAGTGTGGAGGGGAAGGGCATACCTCTAACCCTTGCTAGGTAAAGGCAAAGTTATAAAATCAAACCAAAATGTTAAAAAAAAAACATTTATTGGGTGTCAGGCAGGTGAGGGGGGAGAAGGGGATGGGCATATATATATACATTATGAGTGCGATGTGCATTGTCAGGGGGATGGACATGGTTGAAGCTCTGACTCAAGGGGGGAGGGAAGGCAGGAGCAATGTATGTAACTATGTAATCTTAACATTTGTACCCCCATATTATGCTGAAAAAAAAAGAAATAAAAAGCTGTTGGGGGAAAAATAAATTTGTTAGGTTTTTCTCTTGTTAGCCTGTCTTTTGCTATAGGAGTGTCAGCTGTGACTCTTACGATGATTAAGAAAAGGTATCACATCTTTCTGCCCCTACACCAGGCTCATCAAGGACATAGGTTGGCAATGTTTGTTTGTTTTTTTTGTAAATGGGTAAAGAGTAAATATTTTAGGCTTTAGAGCCACATAGTCTCTGTCTATATTAGCTTTCTATTGCTGCTGTAACAAATTACCACAAATTTAGTGACTTAAACAGAAATTTATCTTACAATTCTTCAGATTAGAAGCCCAACATGGGTCTTAATGGGTTAAAATCAAGGCTGCATTCCTTTCTGGAGGCTCTAGTGAGGGTGCTCGCTGCAGTTATTGGCAGAATTCAGTTCCTTGCACACAGCCTCCCACACCTCAGAAGCAGCATTAGGGCATCAAATCCTTGTTCTGCCATCCGTCTCATTGGCCACAGCTAGGAAAGATTCTTCAATTTTGAAGACTAATGAAATTAGTTTGGGCCATGTGAAGTAACCTATTTGCAAGTTCCAGGTATGAGGGACTAGACTTTTTTTTTGGTGGGGGTTGAGGGGGGAGTGTCATTGTTCTGTTTACCACACTGTCTAAATTCTCAACTCAGCCATTGTAGCTCAAAAGTAGCCATGGACAATGTGTGCATGAACACGTGTGGCTGTGTTCCAATAAAGCTTTATTTAAAAAAATAAGAGGTTGGGTTGCTTTTGGCCCAGGGGCCATAGTTTGCCAGCCCCCTTTTCAGAGTGTGGAAACCAATTATTGATTTAGGGCTCCCAATTGGAGAGAAATCTCCCCTGACTCCATCACCCTGGCTGTTAGCAGGGTCTTCTCTGTGGGGTCACAGCAGCAAGCGCTTGCTTCTGTGAAAGCCCCCTTACACTGAATTGTAATTACTTCCTTCAGTATTTGTCTTTTCCCCCACATTGTGATCACATTGAATCCAGAAACCTTGTCTGCTGCATCTTTGTACCTTCTTTAGTGTTTAACAACATCCATTGTTTAGTAGGTGCCCAGTAAATGTTTATTGAATCATGGAAACCTTGTGGAACAATCAAATTGAGGTAGGCATGAGTTAAAACACACCCATAGACATTTTTGTGTGTTTGTACGTGTGTGTTGGGGGAAGTACATTTTCTCTAGACAGACCTTCAATTTTGATAAGGTTTGACTCTTTTGATTTTCATTTGCATGTTAAGCCTGGCAACTGTGAGCTTCCAAAGGGTTAGCAAAGACATATCTTGGAGAAAATTTAAAACCAATTTTTAGTTGCCCTGATGAAAATTAAAGGGTAAAGCCAGAATTATACATTAGCTGGTGAAGCCAGTAGTATGCATTTGACAGACATTTAATTTCTGCCTGCTTGTGCCAAAATAACAATGTGACCATAAGGAAATTTGCAAATGGAAATAATATTTTCCTTAGTGCTTTCCCAGACATTCGACTTCAGTGTGGGTTGAAAAGTGCACAGAAAGGTTTTTGACCTGCCAAGCCATGAGTTCAGCTGTTGTAGGATAAACACAGTACTCTGATGACATTAACAACATCTGAGGCTAAAGTGGGCCATGAATGCATCTTTAACTTATTTATGTGAAATGTTCTCACACTTACAGCCTGTAGTCAAAATAATAACTTTATAGGTGCATAGGTATTTGGGGTCTTTAAATGAAAGGTATTTTATGTATAAAGTATTATAAGAACAACTCCTTTCATCCCAGATGTTCAATGAAATTAAGATACACAGAGGGCATTTTATCCGACAACCAAGGACCAGTCTTGGGTTGGGACCTAAAATGGATGCTCATTAAGTTATATAACTATGTAAGACATGACTATAAGGCTACGCCAACTGATTGAAATGGGCTCAAGTCTCTTAGGTAGATGGAAAAAAAGAGTTTCAATTCTTTGTAAATATGTCATGTATTTAAAGAGCACACTTTTAAGCTTATATTTCTACTTAAAGGCGGTAGGTCTAGAATTCCCCAAGCTCTCTCCCAGTCTAAGAGAACCTTTTGAATATGCCACCTCCATGCTTTCCACTTTCCTGGCTTCCATCAGACACATCTCTGTCCTTTAAATGATAGTCAGCTGCATAGTCAGCATGACCATTGAATCATTGCACTTGCTAACTTGAAACGCTAAGATATCAGACCTAGGACAAGTTTTCTGGGAATGCCTTATGCTGACATCAAACCACTAAAATTACTCTTTGGAGCACAGCCCTACAACCAACAATAGGGTCCTGCCCATGTCATAAAAGCTTTTATCCTAAAATTGTCAGCCTCACTTAAGTCTAAATGTACTGTTTCTTTTGCTCTCTCTGCTCTTCTCCCCAATGTGTTAGCATGACCTGTATGGAAAACGAAAGCCAAAGCTCTTAAAAAAAAAAAATAGCCGAAGCCCCATCCACTATGATTTACCCTTTCCAACACTTTATTAACTACCAGCCAGCCCCTTTACTCTTTCTGGGATTTGGTGTAAAATTGATATTTTCTCTGGCACAGCCCAGCCCTGTGATTTGCAGGACATGCTGTTCATGCCATGTCCTCCTCTCTCCCTGGTTCTCCCACTACCAAAAAATTCTCAGAAGTATTACTAGTTAGACCTGGATGTTAAGGTAGGTGATTTTTTGAAGCCCTATGCTAGGCAACAGCAGGCTGTGTTGATTAAAAAGTACTTGGCCTTTCAAAAATATCTTCCAACCAGTTCCTTACCAATTTTAGTTCGATGTTTCACTTTCCTGTGGCAGGCTTTACATGTTTTTATTTATATGACCTTAGATGATTTTTATATTAATAAAATAAATGCAAGTAAAAAAAAGAGACCTATTAGGTTTTTGCCTTTGTAAGATTATTTATTGTTGTGGGCTGAACTGTGTTCCCCCAAATTCTTGTGTTAAAGTCCTACCTCCTGATACCTTAGAGTGTGACTCTATTTGGAGATAGGGCCTTTAAAGGGGTAACTAAAGTAAAATGAGGTCATTAGGGTGGGGCCTCATCTGATATGACTGGTGTCTTTAAAAGAAGTGATCAGGATGAGGACACAGACAACACAGATAGAGGGACCATCATGTGGGGACACAGCAAGAAGGTGATTATCTGGAAGCCAAGGAGAGAGGACTCAGAAGAAACCAACCCTGCTGGTACCTTGATCTTTGACTTCTACCTCTAGAACTGTAAGGAAATGAATTTCTGTTGTTTAAGCTACCCAGTCTTTGTTTTTCTGTTATGGTAGCCCCAGTAAACTAATATATTTACTATTAATTTTGTTCTTCTTTCCTAGTCAACATCAATTGTGCTTTTAGTGTTCCTAGGTTTGATTGTAAGAGACCTAGGCAGCATGTTGTGCTCTGTGGGCCACAGGGAAGTGAATGATCTATTGTAGTTTCTGCATGACTTGGTTTTTAAGAGAGCCCAGCAGAGTGACTAAGCAACCTCCATCATTACCATTATCATTATTTTATAAAAGCCTTACAATAACAATGACCTTGAGCCATCTATTGGGCAATAAGTTGTATGGAATGGGGATATACAAAGTGCTATCTTGTAGATAAAAGTCCAAATCAGGAAATTCAAGGTCCATATTTGCAACAGACATGTGCAGCCCACAGAATGTTTTAAAACAAATTCAGCCACATAAAATCCAAATTTCTGGCTGCTGTTAAAAATTTGAAATGTCCACTCTGCTTTTCTGTGGTCAAAACTGAGTAATCACCACCCCTTTTTGGGCTGGATGTCACTCTCCACTGTGCCAGAGCCCCCACCTCACCCCCCCATTGTCATTTATGCCTGTCTGCCTCACTTATTACCCAAGTATCTGGCCCAGATAATGAAAATAAACAGGTTAGTGGCTCCTAGACTACCAGTTCTGAAAGATGCTCTTTGAAAAAAGTGGTTCACAGGTAAAAAGTATCTGGGAAACTCAGCAGCCTATCTACGTACTGCCTTGGAGATTTTCAATGTGCGTTAACATATTGAAAGACATGGGGACTTCTGCAATAGAGAAATCTCTTTAACTTTGTTCTCTGGTAATTCCCATTTCTATATGACTAGGAAATGCCATTTCTTGAAGTAACATATCTTTGCCATCCTATGGAATTAGTGTCTTGTGGAACACACTTTGAGAAATGCTGAAATGGACTGACTCTCCTAGTCAGGTCCCACCTGAAGTCAGAAAAATGAATTAGAGAATTAGGATTCTGTAAATTACTAAATAATTTGCATATTCATAAAGAACACTTGAAAGTAAATGTAAAAATATAAGTGTAAAGTTATTTTATTCTCTATTATTTTTATTAGAGATCAATATTATTTTTGTGATGTTATTGGGTGCACCAAGGAAATCTACATAAATTACTGCAAGCCACCAAATGCATGGCCAATGTTAGCCATGATGGGAAACAGGCTTTATAAAAGTGAAATATTTTACTCACTGTGAAAGAGAAATAGATTTTAGCTTTGAGAGAACTGCATTCCAATTACTTTTGTTGTGCTCCAGTGTCTCTCTTATTGCACCACTGTAACCACATCACTCTTTTCATATTTCAGGTTAATGATCTGATTGGACTGTAAACATTTTGTTAGACAAAGTTACACCCATTATACTTGCAGCCATTTAAAACAGGGAATATGTGCAAATGAAAGCAGATATCCTATTGTATTAGCTATTTTATTGGAGTAATAATGTGCAAATCCTGATTTGCATGTTCAACTAAATGATTGCAAACAGTTTTTGACATGTAAATTCACAGCTGTTCTACATGCTTCCACTGAGTTTGGCAAACGTGAATTGGTCTATTTGAGTTATCCTCCTTTGATTTCTTCAAGAAAATCAATATAATAAAGTAATTCTTTCCTGCCATCCTCTTCTTTGCTAAGCTCTTCTGAGAACAGTCAGAAGGTGTTTTTCCTTCAATTATTTCAGGCTTGTTTGCATTAAATCCTTTCCAACAGGCGCCAGTAAATGTGTTCCCTTAATAAGGATGTCTCCCTTTGAAATAAGCTAAATAAAATTTTACATTTAAGGTGAGTAAGAACCAGTTATGGAGAAAATTGCTCAATATCTGTTCTATTCTAATTTCTTTTTCCATGCAAAGCGTGCTGGAGCTCTATATTGAGAACAAGTGTGATGATGTCGCATACATAATTCATGCTTCTGGCCTTCTCCGCACTCTTATTTTTTCCATCAAAATCCTACATATTTAGATAAGGTCAAAGATTATTCTTTATTTCTATCCATAAAACATTATTAAGGAATATGGGTATTTTAGGAATATGAATATATGGGTATTTTATTCTTCAGAAGAATGTCTGATTATGGTAATCTCACAATATGAGAATTTTTCTGTAGATATTTTAGCTTTTGTTTACTTTATGAGTTTTTGTTTTGTTTTTATTAGTTGGTAGGATCCCAATTATTTAAGTGGATGGCATCCTTATTTGTAAAGATGCCTAGAATAAAAGCTCACTTATTTATTAGGAAGTAAGGCAAAATCCTGCCGCTTAGTCCCCAAAGAGTTCATCATTCTGGCATTTATTATATTGTTCTCCTTGCCCAAATTGTATTTTAATTCTAGGAAAAGTACACCAAGTCTTCAGTCACATAAGTCCACTTCTCAGTCTCCTTTCCCAGCTCCATTCTCTTATTCTTGTTTTGGCTGTTCTTGTACCTCGTGAAGATTGTTGGTCTTCCCCATCTGGATAGCCACAGGCATTTCAAACTCAATATATTTAGAACTAAACCCATCATCTTCCTCCTCAAATGTGTTTCCACCATGTAATGACTTGTATGAGCCAGAAAGAAACCCAAGTGCCATGTTTGATTCTGCCTGGCATGTTTAGACAACACCCAAGTCCTGTCAATTCTACTTTCTCAATATCCTTCAAATTTGTCCCCTTATGCTTATTTAGTCTCCCTGGCCTCTTCCTGGCTCAAGACACCACCATTCTTTCTTCAATTACTAAAACTCGCTACCCCATGTTGACATATGTGTCCACACCTGGCCAGCATTTCTCCTGCCCACAAACGCACACTCTAGACCCACGCTGGAACTGTCCATGTGGTTAGAGGCACCGGAGCAAACTCCCTCTCTGGCACATTCCCTTGTCCAGCCTTCTCCATTAATCACATTTACTGAGTGTCCGATGTGTGAAAGGCCTACTTGCTTAGGGGCTAGGAAGAGTGTGAGAAGTTGTGATCTCTGCCCACAGGTGATCTAAATAATCTAGCGGACCTTTGTGGCAGTTATACCGTAGTGAGGACACAAGGAAAATCACTGAGCTCATCTCAGCCACTGTGGCAATTCACACTCTTGTTGGAAAAAAAAAAAATCAAAAGGAGCTCAGAGTTTAAAAATGTTCCTAATTTGCCACCTACCACACAGCAGTATTCTCAAGCATACATTTTGATCTTTGAGATTAGGATTTCAGCTGTGAGGGTCTCATTTGATTTCAAGGAATGTCCAAAGGTCAGCGATAATACTAAAGTTGTTTCATCTCTGCTACAGCATCTGGTGGTTGTAACTTCCCACCTCGTTCTGTTTCTTCCTCAAGGTCACTCAAGGGCTCAAAACATAGCCCCATCAGGAGACGAGGATTCTAGGATCACTTTGTGCAATTCACTCTTCCCTGAGATATCTTCCCAATAGCAAAGATTTTCCTACGGCTCCTGGACACGTAACACATGCCACCAGGTTTTGCATAATATTTCTTCCAGATGGCTTCCAAGTTGTCAGGGAAAGTTGAATATCCACAGAGTTGCCAGCTTACCCATGTGCTCCCCTGCGCCCCCTTCTTCAGCCCCCCTCCCTGTCCATTGTGGGCTCAGGATTCCAGTAGTGGAGCAGCAGTGTCCCCATTAAATAGGAGCAGATAACTCAGATCAAATCTCCATGGTAAATCGGCTCTCAGCACCTGGTGCAGTTCCTTTAATGAAGCCTTTTTCTCTCCATGATACGAATCCATTAGACACTGAGAAGCTTGAGTATGTAAAATATTTTGTTTATCTGGCCCTTCTCTAAGGTACTGTCTGTCATCATAGATGTCTGCAATAAATATAGCAACAGCATCACTGGATGTGTGAAGCGATTAGATTTATGAGGCACATAAACTGCAAAGCTTCTAATAACCATAATTCCTAACTTCAATCATAATACCAGTATTAGTGTCATGTTTTCCAGAGGATTTTATGTTTCTAAAAATATCTTAATTGTGGTTACCATGCTTACCCTCTAATTCTTTTAATTTGAAAGTGGAAAGGCTGCCAGAGACAGGGCTGGAGAAAACAGCCCAGCCTTCCGTATTGTTTACATGGGCAGTGGGGCAAGATGGATTGCCCGTCGTGCGTGTTTTGCAATTAAATTAGATAAATTTCCCTGGAAAAAAAAGAGTCCACACTAATAAGGGACAACTGATGACAAAATCAAACATGGGGGTGAGGAATAAACAGTAGGATCTTTTCCCCCACACTGCTCATCCTGTCCCCAGGGAGGTTCTGTCTGAATGCCTCTAACGTGATCTCCTTTTAATTATTTGGCATCATTTGGAAAACCTTTAAAAGGATGTCAATTCTCCTTTTGACCCAGGCCTCAAATGTTAGTTCAGGTGCTTGATATAAGATTCTTGGTCCGTGAAGTCTCTCTTTGACCTTCAAGGATAAAAGGAAGACAAGCCCTTTTAAGTTTGCTTAGAATACACACACACACAAACACATATTGCTTTTCCGAACTTAAGCGGAAAAAATGTATTGGCATTATTCTGTGCAAATCTTGGCCATTTGGTCTGGTCATATATAGTGCTGCTCTTTCAGGTTCACTATAAGGACCGTTTGGGTCCAATGACTATTTTTGCATCTTTTTAGAGTTTGGGAGATTTGAAGGACACCTCAGATCTAGTCATCGAAAGATGATTCCACACATACGTCACAGAGTTCAAGATCCTGACAATGACATGGTAGACTCTGGCTAGAGATGGAGAGGCAGGGTACTTAAACCCAATAAGTGTTTTTTAAAACTTTCTTTCTGAATAGACCCAGACTATAAGATTGTCATATAACATTCAATTAACAGATATGTATAAAGTAAACATATAATTTCATCCTCTAAAGATAACCACTGTTAACAGCTTGGCACGCATCATTGCAGGCTCTTTTCTATTTATATCCAAATATATTATTATTTTACAGAAATGGAATAGTACTATAACATGCTGTTTTTATGGCTAGCTTTTTCACATAATAATATATCATGGATTTCTGGAGAAATAAATACACATTTGTCTCAATCTTTTAAACTCTTCTTTGGCATTCCATAGTATGGTTGGACCATAATTTATTTGACTGTTCTCCTGCTGATGGGCATTTAAATATTCGTTCTTACTGATAATGTTTCTGAGAACATTTTGTTCCATGTATCTTTCAGTGCTAATGAGAATATTTCTGCAGGACAAATTCCTAAAAGTGGAATTAAAATTTTTATAGTTACTATCAAACCATAAGATTGATATGTGTTGGGAAATTTTTTAAAATTGTGCTCCTGTTTCCAGTTTTACCAATAATATGTGAAAGTGTGTTTTACTCACACTGTGGCATGGGGATTAGCCATTTATTTAAGTTTAAGCTATTCCTTTTCTCTTTGGTAAGGGCTCAGGTAAAATGATCTCACTGTTTTAATTTGTTATTTCTTGGATTAATAATAGGATTGTGCATCTTTTCATATGGATATGTGTTCTTTTTGTTCTTCTTTATTCATATGCTTTTCATATTTTTTCCTCAAAACTGGCACCATAGTATCCTTTTCCTATTTTCCATTGGAGTTTTCATCTTTCCTTACTAAACCATGGATAATTTTATATATTATGTTTTCGCTAGAAGCTGAAAGTAATTTTCTATGTTCTATTTTTTTACTTTATTTATGGTATGCCCTATCACACATAAATTTGATATGTTTTTGGTAAACTCCACCAATCTTGTACTTTATGATTTCTTACTTTTGTATTCTGGTAAGAAAAATGTTTTTCACTCTCAGATGATAAGCATATTCTTCTGTATTTATTTCTAGTAACTAAAAAATGGTGAAATCTTAATAAATCATCATTTTGTTTTTGGGTCTAATATGAGATAAGAATTTAACTTCCTCTTCTCCAGATGGTTATTAATGGCCTTCACATCATTTAATGAGTCAGCCCTCCTCTCCTTGCTAACTTTAAGTGCTATACTTAAAAGTCACTGACCACCCCTCTATTCATGAATTTGTTTCTGCACTCTCTGTTCCATTAATCTAGCCATAGTAATACCATGTTGTTTTAGTTACAGTTGCTTTAAAATATATTTGAATCTGGCAATAAAAATTCCCCTTTCATTATCTTTCCCTTACAAAAAATTCTCAGGTATCCTAAGCATTTACTCTTCCAGATTAGCTTCATTATTAATTTGTAATGGTTGATGAAAATTGGAATTTTTTGAAATTTATTATCATACATTCTATTTTGAGAATTTTCATTTTCTTTTAAAGGCATTTCTCTGTTTTTCCTTATTGAATATGTAGAAGACACTAACTACTCTCCCTCAATGTCTGCGTGCAACAGTAGACAAAAATAATGTAGGCTAAGAATGTAGGTTTTGAGAAAGATAATGTTATAATTGGCTAGAAAATGACAGATGAGTCAATGCAATACTAATACAGGAAAGTGGAAAAGCATGTAGGTGGCAGGAGGTAAGTATACAGTGAGTGTAGGATGCAAGAATGAACATGGAATGACAGTGAGTATAGAGGGAGGGAAGTGAGAAATAAGATGCAGGAAAGATTAATTGAAGGGCAAGATAAAAACATTGACCTGTGGCTGGTTTGGCAGGGAAGGGTTGGAGGATATTCCACAGTCTCATTTATGTGTTGTGGAGCTGCAGAGAACTTGTGGTTGAGCCATTGTCAAGTGGCTCTGGGATACAAAGCCAGTGGTGGAGGGTAGGTATGGGAATGGGGAGTCTTATGGGTCTGGGTACTTGACAGGAAATGATGTTGAATTCAATCAGCATAGGAAGAAACAAGATTAATGGGGCAGAGTGGGGAAAGAGTGATATGGGCAGACAAGAGGCCCCAGTTCAGAACCCAGGGTGGGAATTTAAATGGAGCTCTGCACAGGGGTACAGGCCTCGTGTAGACCCACCCTAAGCATAAGGACAGGGCCTGAAGAGCATTTCTGGCCAGAGGGACCTTGTTAAGTCCCCTTTACCCCTTCCACATTTGCAGTTTCTGTCTGCAGGTCTGCTACACAGTGTACATATAGTTGGCCCTCTATATCCACGGGTTTCACTTGTGCAGATGCAACCAACCATGGATCAGAAATGTTTGGAAAGAATAACAATACAACAATAAAAATTAATACAAATAAAAACAATACAGTATAACAACTATTTACATAACATTTACATTGCATTAGTTATTATAAGTAATCTAGAGACGAGCCAAAGTATACAGGAGGATGTGCATAAGTCATATGCAAATAATATGGGATTTTATTTAAGGGACTGGAGCATCCGCAGATTTTGGTGTCCTGGGTGTCCTGGAACCAATCCCTCACAGGTACCAAGGGACAACTGTATGTGTTTGACGCAACTTTCCCCATCCTAGCTATACCAAATTTGTTCAGTGATGGACACTTGACCAAAGCTGGGCTACTCACTCACTTCCTGGGAAGAGCTGGAGTTGGGACAGAAGGAAACAGATGATCTACCTCAAAGCAACTGCATTCTATATATAAAGCTTTGAAGGTCTTGCTGACTATTTCACCATGATGATTGAGAGGCAGAGAAAAATTATCTTAAGAGAGAATAAAACATATGCATAGAAAAAGCAGAGACCGATTCTTCCTTCCAGATTATTTGACCCAGCTGTATTCTATACTTTGAGCTCAATGCAATACTCCAGTATGCCCCCATCTCGCATAAAAAAAGATGGATCAAATTGGGTTTTTGCTACACAGAGTCATAGAGGTCTTAAATAATACAGGAATGAAGGAAGATAAGACGGGGAAGTCAAAAATTTCCTTTTTAATAAAAATCCAAGGTTTAAATTAAAGGACTAAAGCATCAATGATGGAATTTCAGAAAGCAAAGATTCAACAGGCTAGACCGAGAAGTTGAAGTCAGGGTTCTGCATTCAGCCAGTCCAAGATTGTCAGCTAGGGCTGGTGGAAAGAGCACTGGATGGAGAAGGGGACACCCAGGCCCAAGGCCATAGAACCCTATGGCCTTGAATGAGAGTTGCTCAGCCTCTTTGAAGCTGTCTTCAGAGAGGTTAAAACAGGGCAATGTGCCTGCTTTACAGGCCTTGCCACATAGGAATTTTTAAGGTCCATGGCAGAGACCAGGTGCACCCAGTGGAATGTGAAATACTATTTGCATGGAAGTGTTACAGCTGCCTTATAGGGGCTGTATTATGGCACTGTGCTCTCTGGGGTACAGCACTTGTAAGCTCGGTAGCTGACTGGCGTGTTATCACATACTAAAGCAGGAGGCTGTGATAAGAGACAGAGGGCAAGGCTGGGCCCATGCAGGGCCGCTGGGTAGCACAACTCTAGGGGGAGCCACTCTTACTCTGGTCTGTAGGACATGACACAGAACTCCATGTGAATGAGGCCCTCTAGGGTTGTGCAGTGCCACAGTCCTGATCCCACAGTCACATCTAAAGTGAATGCTCCTTCTCATGCTCTAGTGCAGACAGTGGAAAGGAACATTGGTTAAACATAAAAACAACCTTCAACTTGAGGAATTCCCCTGGCAGCTTTGTCACAGCTGCATTGTCCAAACCTTTGGGAAAAGGCTGAAAACATTAGGAAAAGCATGGATCTGGCTGGTACCTGAAGGCACACACCCCATAAACTGTGTCAGCACCCCATAAACATGCCACTCTTAATGGCAAGTGCATGTCCCTATTCACCACCATCATTTATTCTACCACAAAATCTCTCGGAACTTTATTTCCAGAATTCCTTTTATCTTAACCATTAAACCAGCCTTGGAGAGATATTGAGGTCAGTTGTCGTGGACCTGAGTCATATCTCCCCCTGACCTCACCTGAGCAGTAATCTAAATAGTGGTGAAGACTGTTGAATAATGAGAACAACCTTGTGACAGGCTCCCCGGTCGGCTGGCATGTACAGAAACCTGGACCCATCAATCATCCCATCATGGTTTATGAATGTTCACCCTAGAATAAGGATACTTTAAAACATCTGCTTTGGTGACATAATGCACATGGGTAGGTGCCTGGAAGTTGGAGGTCTGTTAAAAAGACGTGCAACAAGATGGAAAGAGGGTCCCACAGCCAAAGATACACATAAAAATATGATGTGATGCTGTGGGAATTTTGTCAGGACAACTAAAGTTGGGAGTGGATCTGGTGGTTGCAAAAACTACACAAAACAAAGAAAACCCCAATTAAATCAAAGAATATCTCATCTGCCCTCAAGGAAAAAAAAAACAGAAAAAATAATGAAATGGTGTTTTGTTTCGTTTTTTCTTTGTTGGTGGGGAGCAAAAAAGAATAAAAGAAAAGGTCCCTGGCTGAGTGGGAAGACCTGCCCTGGAGCAAGCAGAGGCTTGTCCTATGAGGCGTCCAAGTTTCTATCAGGGAGAATGGTCTTCACACGGGCAAGCCAGGACACACTGCTGACACACTGCTCTCGCTGATGTCACGGGAGGCAAGTCAGTCCGCTCTCAGATAAGCTGTGGGGTTTCAGGCCCAAACTGAGCACCGAGCACTGAAGAGGGAAGAGCTTGCAAGTGTGAGGAAGGGATAATGGAATCAGTTGCCCTTTTTGAGAAATCGTGGAGAATGGCAGGGGTCAAAGATTGTAGGGCCTGATTGGTCTTGATTTCAAAACAGAGATTCTGACAAATATAGAAGACTGAGATTGCTCATCTTCTGCCTAATTTAGGAATGAATTCTAACAAGATGTATGATTGCCTGAAAGTAGAGAAAGTCTTATTTATTCAGGAAATACATGGATTCATAAGAACGATTTATTTCATGCAAACATCCCTTCTCCCCTCTGCCTTTCCCTCCTTCCCTTTCTCTCTCTTTCTTTCTTGTAAGTTAGAAGTTGGGCACATAAGGGAATTCCAGAAATAAGTACACCTACTTTCTTTAAAGGCTTTCGGTATCTCTCATTTTGTGACCAAGATGAAAAATATGGGAAATATATTTATATATAACTATATCATTAAATTAAAACATATGTCAATATGTTATATTAACACACACATAACATTTTAATATATGATTATATTATAATATAATATACGATATATTAATATTAGATATATTATTGGCAATAACAGGATTAAATTAACATAATAATTTAATATTATAATAATATATTTATATAAAAACAGGGAAAATATATAGTTAAGTAGCTAAACGGTTGCCTCATGGATTAATGTCAACCAGAGGAAGTAGAATGATAGCATGCAGGATTTTACAGAATCATCTGATCAGAGCTAATTAGAAGTGCAAATCCCACCCAGCCCAGAACTAGTGAAACAGAACCAGTGGGGGGTGGAGGCTGGGACTCCCCATTTTCAGCAACTCTCCAGATGGCTGTCAGGCACACGCACAAGTCTCTGTCTTTAGTCTTGACTTCTCCCCTGAGTTCTGGACTTGTACACATAATAGCCTTCTCAACATCTCTTTTTGGATGTCTAATAAGAGTCTCCCACTTCACTTGCTGCCATTAGAATTCTTTATGCTGTCCGTGTAGATGCTTGGCCAGAACCTAGGAGTCATTCCTCGTTCCCTCAAATCTGATATTGGCTTTACCTCCAAAAGACATTATGATTTGGCCACTTCTTACCCTTGCCACTGCCACCAACCCTTGTCAAAGTCAGCACTATCTCTTCTCTGGGTGACTGCAGGTACCTTCGTTGATCTCCTTGCCTCCACTCTTGCCCTTGCTCCTTTTTCTTAGAGCAGCCAGTCTGATAGGCTTCAACAGCGTGCATGGACAATTGATTACAAATTTTTTAGGTACAAGTCTTTGATCTAATTTCTGACTGTCTCAGCTTATAGCTCACTCTCTTGCTCCCCATGTGCTGGCTGCCCTGGCTTTCTTTCTGTTCTCTGAGCACACAAAACTTATTTCTGTCTCAGGGCCTTTGCACTTGCTGAGCTCCTTTGCACTTGACATGATAGCCTCTGTTCGTAATTCAGGCTTCAAAGACTTGCTCAACAGCCCCATTTCACTCTCTACCTCATTACCCTGATTCATTTTCCTGCCTACAATTCTTATTTATCTACTTATTTTCATGGTCATTATGTGACTCTTTGATAGAATATAAACTCCATATGAATAGGAAATTTAGGCCTAGAACACTGCTTAGTGGCCGGGCGTGGTGGCTCACTCTTGTAATCCTAGCACTCTGGGAGGCTGAGGCGGGTAGATCGCTCAAGGTCAGGAGTTCGAAACCAGCCTGAGCAAGAGTGAGACCCCATCTCTACCAAAAATATAAAGAAATTAATTGGCCAACTAAAAATATATAGAATAATTTAGCAGGACATAGTGACGCATGCCTGTACTCCCAGCTACTTGGGAGGCTGAGGCAGAAGGATCGCCTGAGCCCAGGAGATTGAGGTTGCTGTGAGCTAGGCTAACCCCATGGCACTCTGGCCAGGGCAACAGAGTGAGACTCTGTCTAAAAAAAAAAAAAAAAAAAACACTGCTTAGTACATCACAAATACTCAAGAAGTATTCACTGAATGAAGGAATCACTGGTGCAACAGGAGGCTGGACTTTGCCATCAGACCTGGGTTTAAGTCTCTGCTCCATCTTGGCTCACACTTCCAGCCCAATACCCTTGAGCTTTGTATAACAGCCTGGCTTTTTTGAGGCTGTTGCTACCTTTTCCCATTCTGATTTTCAGGCAGCACATTTGCTGAAGACTTGATCTGCCCCATGATCTTCTTCCTTTCCCGAAGGCCTGGCATGACCCTGGGGGACTTTGTTGTCCCCATGGTTGAAATGGCCAGCATCACAGCGCAGTAGTTCTCAGCAGTAGCTGCATGTTAGATTCGTCAAGGACACTCTGAAGCAATACCAGGGCTGAGGTTCCCAGAATAGTCGAATTCAGAGACAGAAAGTAGAATGGTGGTTCCCAGGGGCCTGGCGGGGGAGAATCGGAAGTCATTGTTGAGTGGGTATTGCATGAATTTCAGGTGGGAAATATGGAAAAGTTGTCGACATGCCTCATAGCGATGGATGCATAACAATGTGGATGTTCTTAATGCCACAGAACTGGACATTTAAAAATAGTTAAAATGGTAAATTTTATGTTACATATATGTTAGAATTTAAAAAACCAAAAAACAATAAATGTCATTGCTACAACCATCAGCATTTCTGAGGATAGGGCTTGGGTGTCGTGTCAGTATTTTTTTAGAACCCCCCAGGTGATGTGGCCAGCCTGGAACCCACCGTCCTCCCCACCTGTTCCCTCCCTTCATGCCTTGAACCACCCCTGTCTGTCCTCCATTTCCGCCACTCCCTCCCATGACAGTACCCTGGGTCATCTCTCAGGGACATTTAAACTCAGCTTTGTCCGATGACCACATGGCTCTCTTCTCTCAGTCAGCCCCTCCTGGCCCCGCATAGCCCCAGACCATCCATTCTCCCAACATTGAAATAATTTCTCCACATCCTCACCAACGCTTATAATCTTCTGTTTTATTTTTTATAATAACTATCTTCATGGGTACGAATCTATGTAGTTTTTAAGACCTGGTTGGTATGAAAGAAAATGAATTTTTATGAGACATCTGTGAAGTTGTAGGACTTTCTTGAGAAGGTCTCAGTGGTCCAGGTGTGGGAGCAGAAAGCACACCTTAATATATGAGACCATAGACTTGGTCAGTGGATAACGTGGAATCATTAAGGAGCAGTCATTCTGGAAAGGACTAAGATAGATATTTCTCTTTGAAACTGCTGGGTAAAGGATTCACCCAGCTTGTAATGAGGTGGGGTAGGAGATAACAGTTGAAACATGCTGTCGTTGCACTTACACATAATCTGTATCTGGTGCTACATGGATTTATGGTTAAATTTATTCCAGGAACTATAAAATAGCATGTTGACCATGTTGATGGGTCAATCTCCTGTAAGAGCTCAGTTTTTCTCAAACTTTTATTGCTGCGATCACAAACTTCTGACCAAAGACCCCCCTACCTCTTGGCCATTGTTAAGGAGAAGTACTGAAGCAGATGGAGCCAATGCACACGGGTGATCCCAATGAGACCAGACCAGAGCTGACGTCTTCCAGAGAAACCAGGGTGCTCCTTATCGTCCAGGGAGTGCTGCTCTTCCCAGCATGTGACAGGGCCTACGTATGTGGTGGGACTGATACACATCTCACAGGGACCTTGGGCTACATCTGGTATGGCATCCAGATCAGAGAAGAGAAGAGTAGCCATGACCTCTCTGGGCTGGTCATACTGCACATGGGCTATTGGAGTTCGTTCTGAAAAAGACTGTTTCAATCGGAATTCACTAGAGGAAATGCTCCCCAAAGGGGACAAATGGAAGGGGAAAGAGTCTGGAATCTAGAATGGCTGAAGGGACAAATGGTATTTTGCTTAGAGAGAACAAGTCTGGTGGATTGGGGAGGAAGGGAATGAGCTGTAAGAAATGCCTTCAGGCCTTCAGGGGACCAGGATATAGAAGAAAATATGTTCATGATAGGATGCTCCCGAAAGCAGTATTGGAAAAAATGACTAAGGGTTACAGGAAAATAGTTTAACTCTGTGTAAGGAAGGTCCTTCTGGAGCTAAGAGCAAGAAGAGGCACTGCTTCATGAGCTTTATGCCCCTGGGACTATTGGAGGTGAGACCAACTGACCAGTAGGCAGGAAAGTGACACAGGGCTCCACATGCCTAAGACCAGGAGAGTCTGCGTCAATCCGAACCTAGCGGGCATTGAGGAGGATTAAACAGTAGGATCTTTAACTTCCACTGGGGAAATGGTTGTGTTCAGGCATGGTATGGAGCAGTCTGATTCCATCAAGGATCCAACATAAGTCTCTACACAATGAAGGAAACACATTTTCACCTTTTACTGTAAGCAAGAAGCGACATTTCTCACAAAAGGGTTGAAGGCACACAGTTTATTGACACAGCAGACAAAGAAGGTCGAAGCTAGAGGCAGAAATTGCCGACCCATAGGGAAGAGCCAGATGTGTTATAGTAAGTGCAGCCTCGGCCCCAGCCCCAGAGTAGGCAAGCTCAAGAACCTGGTTGCTCCATGCTGGAACCTTCCATGGGAATCATTTGAGAGGGCCTTGATACCTAAAGGTTGCGCTTCACCAGAATGCATGGCTTTAGACAAAGACTTAGCAACAAGGGCCCTCCATGAGCAAGATGGGAACTTCTCCTTGCAGAGAGTATGGGCTGAGAACTGTGCTGACACCGAAGAGTGCAGGTCAAACACAGCGCCTTCCCAGAATACTTGCAGAGTTCTCTTTGGGGATACACTGCAGAATCTCCTCATGCATGTGGCAGAACCATTAAAGCCAAAACTGGCATTAAACAAAAGTATACAATTTGCTTTCAAATCTTCGCAGAGGGTGGTAGCACTTATGGGAATTTCTAACACCAGCTTTAATTTTCCTATGAAGCAGTATTTGAATTTTCTTTAGGAATCCTCCTTTTTTGCCCCTCCGCAATTCGCGGATTGACTAGGCCTAGTCCAGCCAGAGGCATGGCCTGGGTTACCCACCTATTGCCCTCCTTTCTGGCCGGGTTTGCTCTAAACATTTGAGCGCTTTGTTAAGGGGTGGTACTGCAGAGGGAGTGGGGCTCTGACTAATTCCCTGTGGTCTGCTTAGGCAAGCTGCAACGCTTCTATTTTTCTCACCCCTTCCTGTGCCAGAAATCACGAATGAAGCTGTAAAAGGAGATATAGCATGTCAATGACTCCTTTTTCAATGATATAAGGAACAAGAAAAACAAAATCCTTTGTTGTTGTGAGCTCTTACTGGATGTTTTGTCACGGCTGATTGTTAATTACTGTCAGATAGCACTTTGGGTGATTAATTGACCTTTCTTAGCAAAAACAATAAAGGCCATTTGACTAATACAGCGGAAGGCAGAGAGCATGTTTTGTTGCACTCTTGTTCCTATTGCAGGGGGATTCTCTGCCTTGGCCCCCTGATTTCTGACCACACCAACCTGGGAAATAATGCTAGAAATACTTCCTCCCCTTCATCATGGGTCCTTGCCAGAAGGCTTTAAATCTGTTTGCAAATATTACTTTTGGAGTCACCAAGACAGATTATTTTACTGAGAATGAGTTGTTTATTAAGTGAGAGAAACCAAGGAACAATGCCCAAGCAGGAGACTTTCTTCATGTTTTCTTTTCTAAAACCATTCTAGGCAGCGGGTCATTTCTACCTTAGCGTGGGGCTCGGTGGACTTTATGGCAGAACCTGAACCTGTTTTCCTGCTAGTGTCTCATATCTACGATCCTGGAGCATTTTCTATATGCACAATGCTTTAAGAGACGAAAAAAATGAACTGGTGAATTGACCCTTCAGGATCTCACCACGGACCTATGAAGAGAGCCATGCACGCAGGTTTACTGGGATTGTCCTGGGAGCCTGGCTCAGGCAGCCCACGCTCTGCCATGGTGTCCCTCGAAGCCGCGCCTCGTTTCACACCCCATCATTTCTCGCCTGACTTTTGCAGCAATCTCCTAATTGATCTCTTAGTCTCTGAGTCCAATCCACCCTTCACCTTGCCCACAACCATGATCTCTCCAAATGGAAAATCTGATTCAGTTACTCTGTGGCTCTTTAAAATCCTTCAGTGACAGTGGATAAAGCAAAAACTCCCTTGGCAGGACATACAAATTCCATCCAGATCTGGCCCATGCCTACCGCTCTTGTGGGACTCGTTCTGCCTCTGGGCCTGGGCCCCCAGTGTCCCACCCCCACCCCCAACACCCTGCCCCCTCTTACCCTCCCTCCCCCATCTCTCTCTCCATCTCCACCTATCTGCTGGACGCCTTACTCATTTCAGATTCACTTACGTTTGGTTTCCCCTCCAAGCCTTTTCTGAGTCCCTGGGTAAGTTGGTCTCTCTCTGTGCCTCTGTCCCTCCCTGGGCTGGCTTCAGCATGACTTCCTGGGATCAAGTGAATCTCATCTGCAGAAGTCTGTCTTTCTTGCCTGTACAGTCCATTTTGGCAAGTTACTACTTGTGGCATTCAGCACAGTACCTATACCTGAGTTCAATTAATTACTACAAAGTAAATGAATGAATTAATAACGTCTTCTCACAGGGGCCGGCCTTAGGGAAATTCTTAAATAGCACATTTTTCTTTTACTTTTTATTTCTTTTTCTTTTTTATTGCTTCCCAGCCCAGATATTTTATGCTTTTTTGCCAGTTACATATTGTTTCCCCACTCCCTGCCCCCCTACTGTGATAATAGCTGACAGACGGATAAAGAAAAATCCCAACTCTGTGAAGATAGATATTGAAGAATTAGAATGTTTTATTTTAAAAGATACTTATGAATATAGTTTCTTAATTCAAAAATATTCTGAACTGGATCTTTGGGTCCTTCCCTTCAAATTCTTATGTTAAATCCCCAATATGATGTTATATGGAGATGGGGTCTTTGGAAGGCAATTAGGGTTAGATGAAGTCCTAAGGGTGGGGCTTTCATGATGGGATTAGTTTCCTTATGAAAGAGACACTAGAGAGCTCATTCTCTCCCCAGATGTGCACAAAGAGCAGGTTATCTGACTATATACAGCAAGATAGTAGCCACCTGTAAGTCAAGAGAAGTGGCTTCCCAGGAAACCTACCTTGCCAGCACCTTGATATTGGACTTCTAAGCCTCTAGAACTATGAGAAATAAATTTATGTTGCTTAACTGAGCCACTCAGCCCATGGTATTTTGTTGTGGCAGCCCGAGAAGACTATGACAAAAGGAAGTATTTTAATGATAGCATTTTAGGGTAAACTGGCGGAAGAACATATTTTGTAATAGCTCATCTTTCTGTACCCTTCCTCATATGACCCCATCTAGGGAGTTATCTTGGATTATCACAAAAATCTAATGTTATCTTCTATAGAAACTATTAGAATGACTAAATCTGGCTCGGTCCGAGTAAACAAATTAAGTCCATTTTCATACCCTAGGCATATTTCAAGGATGGATTTTTTTCACCACATTACAATGCTAGGCATTCTTTAGGAAATACTGCTCAGCTCTTCCTGCTTCTTATTCGGCTGCAGCGATGACAGTAGCTTTTTTTGTCCTCTGCATTGATCACCCACCCTTCTCCTGCCAAGGAAACAGCCTGCTAACAGGTGGTGGGAAGGAGCAGGGCAGGCAGTGATCTGAGATGTCCTTTCGTGCTTTAGTGAGAGCCAAGATGGTATTCCAGAGCCAGCCAGAGGGCACAGGGGACCAGTTGGATTCCTTGGGGCAACAATGAAGAAACATTCAGTGCCAAATTAACACTTATTCTCCACTTCCAGCTTGAAAGGGCAGATCAGTGGTAAAGTCCCAATGATATCTTTTCTTGTTATCATCTTATTTGATTTTACTTAGACTTGGAAAAGAATTCACCTCTCTGTAGTGCATTTGTTGGCTGGTGTGTGTTCCATGTTTTCAGTATTGCTAGGTAATGAGTACACAAACAGTGGCAATACATTGCACACAAATACACACACTCACATATAAATAGTTGTTTACAATCTATTTAAAGCAAATCTCGAAGCTAAAAATCATCAGGAATTATCTACCATAGCTCTATCAAGTATCACTGCAATTAATTCATTTTCGGCTCTTATTCTTTAAACCAGTGCTTATAAAGCTATCTATGGTAAAACAAATAAACAAACAAACAAAACCATTAAAAAGTTTTCCCCAATACTTTGTAGATCCATACTTTTGCAAAATACAATAAAAATGAACATTAGAAAAATGAACAAAAACCCACAATGACATACAAAATACTAACACCAATTTCTATTATTAGACTCAGCAGACATTGTCAAGTTCTATAAAATTTTTTAATGTGTGCTCTCCATTTCTGTCCCTACCTGTCATTTACCTGTAACATGTGGGTAAGCGGCCACACTTTGAGTAGTGTAGACCACTTATTGCTTAAACAAACAGGCTCATCGGCCTTCTCCTTGGCCCTACCCCCAGGACCATTTTCTTAGAATTGTCAGGAAGGTTTGAATCTGTCGAAACCTGGGTGCTTTCCCCTGAGTTCGTAATCCGTGGGATCCTTCTTCTTTGGGAGGGCAGTGACTTGAGACATTGCTCCAGATGAACGGATTTTCACTTGTCTTTCATGCCAGATGATGATCTGACCAGAAAGGCAAGCTCGTAATGCCTTATGAGCAGTGCCCTTAGGAAAATGTGTCATAGATGGCGTAATGTTGGGTGCCTTTGGCTCCAAAAGATCTCTTTTGCGGGTTGGAGGCTTTTCAGAATTAATACAAAGCACACAGAAATAGTAAAAACAGCAAGAGTTAATTAGTAGCTAAAGCATATGAGGCTTGATTGAGAGTGAGGCCTCATGGGCGTGAGACAAAGCTCACAAGTGGCTGGGAGCTGGGGGAAGCAGGAACAGAGAGGAAAGAGGGCATGAAAGGTCCCCAAGGGATACTTTTGTCTGGGGTTGGTTTTATTAATAAAAATTTTAAAGCTACTTTTTAATAGTTCACCTCCGTGGTATGGTAAAAAGAGCCCAAGAACCAGGCCTCACCCATTGCCCCAAGAGAAGCACAGGGCTTAAGATAACAAAAGTCTACTCCTGATTTTGGAAAATAAGAACAAGATATACATTAGTGTAACATCTATAAAACAAAAGCAAAAAGTTGTTTATAAGATTCTTAGTATTCTTTGCCATCTGTCATTTTGTTGAGAAGCTATATTTTGATACTCCTGGTTTCAATTTACTTAGCATAACTTCTTCTAAGAATTCCAGACATTTTCACTTATCTCACTTTATCCTCACATCATTGTTGAGATACTATTACTAATTTGCACATTCAGTCAACAAGTCTTCAGAGAGGCTCTCTGTCTAGTGGTTAGTTATCTACAAAGTGTGTAGGAGCCATAACAATTTCTTCTACATTTGGGAAAATATACTTCAAGAAAGAAAATGTACTTGATGTTTTATGTATTTTCAAGACTCGAAAGACCATTTGGAGCTTTGGCATGGATTCTAAAGTGAAAAAAATGAGATAATCTGTGATCCTTCCTTATGTTAAAAGGTACTTGCCAGTTATATCATAAGGAAGCTCTCAAAGTTAATTGACAGGTAAAAACCTTGGAATGTTTCTGAAGCAGTTTGCCAAATATGTGTTCATGATTGTGTTGCTTTTGTTATTAATGCTAGCGACGTAAGACCTGTCAGAATTAAGGAATTGGCTGAAGCTTGTTTTCCCATTTAAGAATTCAAATTTTGTGTATAATAAACATTCCCTGATAGTGCTTTTCAGCTGAATTCTGTGAGAACGTCATCTCAATGAAATGCTGTGTGTGTCAGTATTTATATTTAATGCAGGATCTCCCAATGAAGATTTCAAATGAAGTAGAAATAAATGAACAAAATTTTCTATTCAATACACACTACACTGTGTCTTGAACATAACTGATGCTCAATATGTATATATTTATGATCATGGAATGACATTTTTATTTTTTGACTTTCCAATCCTTAATCCCACTACTGTATTCAAGGAATCCCCCCTTGCAACACAAGGTTGGAAGTGAGCCTGCCACTCACTGAGATGCTGACTCTGCTGACTGCTTTCTTCTCAGTCTCCCTAGGGTTTCGCCCACGGATGCTCTTGCCTTTGCATCTAGAGGTAGTGGTGCAAAGAAGCAGGAGTAGGGGAGGAATCATGGTAGGGCAGGTGGTGGTGACCACTGGGGGAGGTGAGGTGTGCAGTTGTTGTGGCAGGTGTCCTCACTGGGCTGGTTGTGTGTCTTCTTAGTTCTGCCCCTGGCTGTTATCGAACTCACATCTGTCCTGTCTGTTTTGCTTATATGGTTTTCCAGTGTTCTCAGTGATTCTGTGAGCTTCCCAATGCTTAGCTTTCTGCTTAATCTGTCCATGTTGGTCTCTGGACTTGCAATTAACAAACCTGACTAATATATTTTAAATATTAAAATTATGGAACAATCATTGGTATAATGTGTATTGTCCTCAACCCAAATCAACTGGAGGTACATTTGCTTTTAGGGCATTTGCTTTGTGGACCATTTATGACAGTTCCTGAGACTTAGTTCTGGCCATTATAAGGCAGAGCTAGGCAAGTCCTGCCCAAAGTTGGACAGAGCAGGCAATTTGTGTTATTCTGGGATGGCTACGCAGCCCATGCTTGGGATCACGATGAATTGCTGCTGTCTGGAGCCTCCGCCAGTCCATTCAAGTCTCTGAGAATTAGAAATAGGCTTCTCTTCCTCCAGATGGGAATAGCCCTGTGCCAGGGTCACTCTTGCTAATGAACCCAGTGCTGGATTTTTGTCCCACTTGCCCTGTCAGTTGGAACCTGGTACAGGATGTAATCTGCACACTCATGTGTGGTGGTCACACTGCCCTCCATGGTCCTGCTTTCAATAAGTCTTGAAAAGAGACACAAATGTTGAAGCCTTTCTAATCTCAGAATTCAGGGAGTTTACAATCTAGTTGGACAGGAAAGCTCTAAACATGCAGAAAGGCTAAACGACATTGAAAGAATTTAGCAGCAGTTTAAGACAAGAGAAGAGGACTGTATCAGTCAGGGACCTCCAGAGAATTGGCTCATGTGATTTTGAAGACTGACAAGTCACAAGATCTGCAGAGTGAGCCAGCAAACAGGTGACCCAGGAGAGCTGATGGCTTAGGTCCAGTCTGAGTATAAAGGTCTGAGAAGCAGGAGAACTGATGGTATAGTTCCATTCTGAAAGCTGGCGGCTCAAGACCCAGGAAAAGCCAATGTTTCAGTCAAGTCTGAAGTCAGGAAAAAAGATGATGTCCCAGTTTGAAGGCCATCAAGACTTCCTACTTGGGGGAGGGCTGCCTTTTTGTTGTAGTCAGGCCTTCAACTGATTGGTCGTGGCCCACCCACATCAGGGAGGGCCATCTGCTTTACTCAGTCTACCTATACAAATATTTATCTCATCCAAAAACACTCTTGCAGTTATACCTGGAATAATGTTTGACGAAATATCTGGGCATCCATAGCCCAGTCACATTAAAGCTGAAAATTAACCATCACAGGACATAACAAATATTACAGGTAATTAATTACACAATGAATTATACAGATAATAAATCCTCTGAGATGTCAGAGGAAGGTGAGGTAGCTTTCGTCTGCAGTAGCCTTGTAAGGCAGATAGGTGAAGACTAATAAAACTTAGGAGCAGGAAAGTGAGGCCTAGAGCCCTAATACCTTGACAAGGAGTACCTTCCTTGAACTTGGGACAGTAAACACACTCTTTCCCAAAAGATAAAGCCCAAGTTCCATAGCCTAGGAAGTAAAAGTTTTCACGATTGGAGCCAAATCCCGTTGTTTGGTCTCATTTCTAAGAGGACTTTTTTCTGAGCCATCCTATCATCCCATTCATTCCTTCAGCCAACACTTAGTAAGTCCTACTGTGTGCTAGGCACCATGCAAGATGCCCAGCCTTACTATAAACACTTCCTCTTCCAAGAATGAATACCATTATTTCCAATTCATTTGGAAATAGTGGCAGATTAACTATTTTAACTTGAACTGTTATCTAAGTGTTTTGCCCATTGACTTTTTTTTCCATACATTTTATGTTTCTTTCACCCCCCCCCACTGGATCATAATATATGAGACCGTGTTTTCTATTGTGTCTTGGTATCTTTCTTGAATGCTTTCAAAATAAGCACACGAATTTGCTGCTTACACTCAAAATCTTAGCTAGTGATCATGTAAGAAAGGAACAACTTTCCCCTTTTCGTAGTGACAGATACCTAGATTTGGAATCGAGACACCTCTCAAACTGAGCAGGGACTGCTTGGGTAGGATCTTTTCCTAAGGATGTTGACAACTTGCTCAGGTGGTTTGTGAGGACAATTTCTCATTTAAATACCTCCACAACAAACCAGCAATACATAAATGAAAGGGAAGCGCAGGCAAGGCATATCCCCAGCAAGTAAAACCTGATGGAATTTCACACTACCTTCCCTTTTAGAAGCAGCAGTTCTTAATTGCAATGAATATATAAATTGGTTTCCAAAGGGATTTTAGTACCTAGTAAAAGCCCAAGTATTGAACAGAACAAAAGAAAGAAAGCACATTATTCTCCTTTTTTGTGTACATGCAAACCACCAAGTTATCTGACATCTTTACAATTTCACGTAGAGGTCGCCAATGATAACCCATTTCCCAATGCTGGACACTTAAGTAGAAGCACATTACTGTGCAAGAGCAGAGTAAACAGCATTAGTGATAAAGCCAAGCATCAGTTTTTCATTTCCAGCCCAATCACTGAACTTTTAGCTTAAACTGCATGTGATACATTGTAGGTGTCCTTATATATTGACAAAATTGATTGGAATGAGTTGCATCAAACCCATAATTAGAGTAAAATTGGCAACACTAATATGTGTTAATGATAGGTGGGCACCTAATTTTGAGAAATAGTAACAATTAGAATGCAGCCTTTAATGCTTCTGTTGGACTTATTAGAAAACTAGCCTCGCTTCTGGTTTTGGCTAAGGTAGCACATGCTTGGCAAAAGGAGCTTTCTTCATGTTATAAATGAAAACTTCTATTACTGCTTGAAATCAAACTATACATCAGATTCCTATTAGCTAGAACAAGGATGAACCTCTGATTTGGTTAGCTGAATTTTTCTTTTACAGAGTCTCTTCTGCCTACAGAGTCTCTTCTGCCTATTTGCTTCTGCCAAAGCAAGTCATGAGGCTGCTCTAGAAGCCCAGTGACGGTGGAGATACATAAGGCTCCTGTGAAGAGGAGCATCGCAAGTTGCATGGCCAAGCCTAACATTGTGGGCCAATGTATAATCCTTTCACCTAGAGGGGCAGAATATATTTTGAATATTATAAAATCTGCCATAAAACATGATTCCATTCTGTCCATCACCCCTTCAAATGCACTTCAAGAGAAGACTTTTCTCTAGGCTAAAAATCCTACATTCTCTTTATTGTTTCTCTAAGGTAGAGTTTTAAATTCCTTTCCATTCTCTGATCACACTTCACTTTACCTGCATTTGGGGGACTATTAAGCTTTGGGACAACAGGGACTGTGTCTGTTTTGTTCTCCACCAGGCCTCCAAGCCTGTCACAATACCTAGCACCTAGAAGGCACTCAATAAATATTTATGGAATGCATAAAATGTTCCTTTTAGATCACAGCCTGATCGATGCAGGTTGCAGTAGAATTATTACCATGTTTATTATAGATATTGTACATCTTTTAATATAGCTTAGAATTATGTGTCTGTGACCACATGACCCTATGAACTTATTCTGATTCTATTGTTGACTAAAAAATATTGTGTGGCTGTTGTTCTTAAACTTTGTCTCCCTCACATATTGTTTTTTTTGAACCTACATGTAGACCTTGACATTTACCTCCTTATTGTCACATCTTATTCCATTCAATCCTTACTTTAGCTTGTTAGTGTTTTCTGCAATTCTGATTTAGTTACCTAGTGTATTTAGTGTCCTTCTTGTATGTATCAGGTGCGATCATCTGCAGTTTAGATGCGTTTGCCTCCTGATGGAGGTGGAGCAGGAAACATCTTCCAAGCAGTGCTCTGTGGCACCCCATCTGAAATGTCCTTCCGGCCTGCCATTGATCTATTATTAGACACCGAGTGCTCATGGGATTTCCCAAACAAAACTACAACCCCTCAAGAGCTTGAGTCCAGGCTCCATTACTTATTAACATGTTACTTAACACTTCATTTTCTCTCTGTAAAATGCAGCAGTTGGGGAGGGAGGGTAAGTTGGGATTCATTACATAATGTATGTAAAATACTTAGCTCCATATCTACTGCCTGGTAGGTGCTAGAAACATGTTTCCTTCCTTTTCCACTATCTCAAGTGTCCTATTTGCAGCTCCTCTTAGGTCTTTTTTCATTGGTTCAGAATTAGAAGGCCAGTTTACTAAGTCCCTTGATTCAAATACAATCCCCACACCCAGAATGCTCTCTCTAGATGTTAGAACATAAATATAACCCCTACTCTTTGAAGTGGCAGCCAGGAACCTCAGAAAAGTTTCCAAATTCATAGATACAAAAGCACATGTACTGTATAATCCCAGGAATGTCTTTGGAAACAGCCCTGAATACTTCTTTAGGAAACCAACTTATAGTTTCCCTAGGTAAACGCATGCAAACTACTTCTAATGACACTCTTGGGCCACACTCAGTTTTTGGTTTTTGCTTTTTAAAATCAGATTCCCCTACCTAAAGCGTTTTGCTCAGGCACATCCAAATCAGTTGGAACTGGGTAACAGAGGGAAACACAGAGGAATTTTTCTCTGAAAATCCACAATGTGGAAAATCTGCTTGTAGCTAATAAAGAGCAGCTTAGATGAGGAAAAAAGGGCTCTCAGGATTTCAGGATATTTCCCTCCTCTTCTCTTGATCTTAAATGTCAAATTCATGTTCAACTGAACTTCTGGCACATTTTTACTAATGAAATACCTACATTCAGGCTCAGGACTGAACTGGAGTGTTAAATTTATGGTCTAATCATTATTCTCTACTTCAGCTAGGTATGGAAGTATGCTTAAATTTTAGCGCACCAGAGACATTTGCACTTCGTTTTATTTTAAGTACAGTCAGCTGTCTATATCTGTACGTTCTGCATCTATGGATTCACTCAAACTTGGTTCAAAAAATATTCAGAAAAAAACCCATCTGCACTAAAAATGTAATGACTTTTTTCCTTATCATTCTTCCCTAAACAATACAGTATAACAACTATTTACATAGCATTTACATTGTGTTAGGTATCATAAGTATCTAGAGATGATTTATAGTATATGGGAAGATGTATGTAGGTTACATGCAAATGTGTATTATAAATTATATCAGGGACTTGAGCATCTGCAGATTTTTATGTCCATGGGACATCCTAGAACCAATCTCCTCTGGTCAACAGTACTGTTTTGTGTCAGGTTACCCTGTCTCAGCCTGGTTAAGATCTTGTTGGGACTGATCTTGTTGGGACCACAGCTTTGTCCCAGGACACAGACCACTCTGAGTCCCAGTGATAAAGGCTCTTTAAACTGCCTTGCTGGTCATGGTTGTACAACGATGTGAATATGCTTAATGCCACTGAAATGAACACTTACAAATGGTTCAAATGGTAAATTTATGTTATATGTATTTTACCACAATAAAAAACGTGCTAAAAAATAAATGCAATATATGATGCTCCACTGAATCTTGAATCAGGAAAGAAAAAAAGCTATAAAGGACATTATTAGGATTGTCGATGAAGCTTGAATATGAACTATAGATTAGATAACTGTAATGAATCAATATTACATTTTGTGATTTTGACAATTGTAACAAACAAACAAAAAATGCTTTGGCAGAAGGGCTCAATATACAGGTGAGAAAGGGTGAAACATTTCTAGCTGAAAGGAAAGTGCAGGAAATAAGGGGCTGAGCCTGGGCTCATTCAGCATGAAGGTGGACGCTCACAGCAGGAGGTACGTGAAGGAGAGGGAAAGAAGAAGGTGACTGCCGGCCATCCCAACCCCGAGATAAGGGCATGTGAGAGCTCATGAGGCAAACTGCCTGGTCAGTGTGTGTTAATCCCAACTGCTAGTTATCAGCCATTTGCTCTCATGTTCTTTGTGCCCAGTTTTAGCAGATTAAGAATTTTTCCTTTCTACATTTTGCAATTACCATCTATGCCAATGGTGTATTATTTTGTGGGTATTATTCTTCTTCTTATGTGAAAACAAAACAGAGTAAAAGAGCTGTAGATCACTTCAGAAAAGTCTAGGTCAGATTACAACTGATAAAAAATTTATTACATGATATTATATAGTAGTTGAATTTCATGAATTTTGATTTCCAGTAACTCAAAATTTATGAAAATGGAAGCAGAAGTCTTCCTGATTTGTCTTACATTTAAAGAAAAAAAAAGTATCTATGAAACAGTTAAATTATGGAAGTGGGTTTGTAGATCAACCTCATTAGGAAGGCATGCTGTTCCCAGTACTTTAGAAGTACTTTAGAAGTAAAAATTTACTTGCAAAGTTATTAGTATGCTAATTTAAAAACATTATTATCTATTCATCAAAATAAGTCCTCAAGCATTCCTACTTCCAATAATTTGTAAGTCTCTGTCCTTTACTGGGTATAATAGTTTTTTTTTTATCTTATAGGACATTTCTTTTTAAATATTCCATAATTCAGACTAAGCTATCCCTCATTAGTCCAAACCATTAAATATTAATATTTTATCTTACACTAAAATGTCTTTTGAATGGTTTACAAGACTATTTTCAAAGGTTTCTGGGATGTGGCCTTTCTTTTTTAACGGAATAAATTCATTTGGTAAGATTTATGCCAGAGAATTTAAGAGATTATGTTATGGAAAAGGCAGAAATAGTGTGAAAAGAAAAACAGGATGGGAAGGAAGTAACCTATGTTAAGGTGATGAAATAAATCTGCTCGAGAGTTGGCAAAAACCATATAATATACATATTTTGGTAATTTAAGAATGTAACAGTGAAAAGGAAATAAACTACCAGGCAAGAATGAGAAGAACAGTGCCTCTAATAGTACCGTCAGTCAGAGTGAATTTTAGGGGAAAGTATTTAGTCACATACCTGGCTATTCCCTGAGATATCACATTTCAGACTCCATTTTCATCCTGAGTGATGGAGCACAGGCAAGTGTTTTGGATGGTGGCAAGGGATCGAGAGGATTATATAAAGTGGTGTTATTGCAAATCTCAGCACAGAGGAGATGTGTTCCAGTTGCCTAGCTTCCATTCTGGAGGCCAGAGAAAAGTAAAATACTTCATGCCCAAATACTTAAGGCAATGCAAATGTTGGATAGTTTGACAGATGTCAAAGCCCACTCTTCCTCATTGAGTGAATAGTGGACCACATGTGATAAAATCAGGACCAGATGGCCCTGAAGCTCGTGTCTCCACTCCTCAGGAATGTGTGTGTGTGTGAGAGAGAATATGCAGTTGACCCTTGAACAACATGTGGGTTAGTGACCTCGACCCCTCACAAAGTCAAAAATTTGCATATAACTTTTGACTCCCCCAAAACTTAACTACTAATAGCCTACTATTGACCAGAAACCTTACCAATACTATGAAAAGTTGATGAACACATATTTTGTGTGTTTTATCTATTATATACCATATTCTTACAATAAAGTCAGCTAGAGAAAAAAATGTTATAAAGAAAACCATAAGGAAGAGAAAATACATTTACTATTTCTTAATTGGAAGTGGATCATCCTGAAGATCTTCATCCTCGTCATCTTCACATTGAGTAGGCTGAGATAGAGGAGGGAGAGGAGGGGTTGGTCTTGCTGTCTCAGGGGTGGCACAGGCAGAAGAGATGGAGGAAGTGGAAGGGGAGGCAGGAGAGGCAGGGACATTCAATGTAAGTGTTATGTTTAAAAAATCTGCATGTGAGTGGACCCATGCAGTTCAAACCTGTGTTGTTCAAAGGTCAAATGTATATACATGAATGTATGTGAATATACAGAATGAATATATAGGCATAATACCTAGGAAAGAATCACCACTTCATCTTTTTATTATGTAAAATTTCAAACATACACTAAGAAAATAAAATAGTATGATGAACTCCCATGTACCAATCACTCAGTTTCAATAATTACCATTATCCTGCCATTCTTGCTTCATATCTATCTACACTCATTCCCTACCCCCTACTCAATCATTTGAAGGTTGTTTTTTTTTTTTTTGCATTTGGAATGTTTATTCTTTTTTTAGAATTTATAATCTAGGAGGTGATAATGTAGTATGATGTATTTTGTTATTAGTTTTCTTTTTTAGTTTCAGAATATTATGGGGGTACAAACATTTTGGTTACATATAATGCCTTTGCCTCACCCAAGACAGAGGGCTACAAGCATGCTCTTTCCCATACAGTGCACTCCACATCCATTAGTTGTGAGTTTAACCACCCCCACCACCCTCCTCCTACCTGACTGGCACCCAGTGAATATTACCACCATGTGAGCACCTTAGTGTTGGTCAGTTAGTACCAGTTTGATGGCAAGTACATGTGGTGCTTGTTTTTCCATTCTTGTGATACCTCACTTCAAAGGATGGGCTCAAGCTCTATCCAGGATAACATAAGATAACATAGTTCACCATTGTTTTTTGTAGTTGACTAATATTCCGTGGTATACATATACTACATTTTATTAATCCACCCCTGTATTGATGGGCACTTGGGTTGTTTCCACATCTTTGCAATTGTGAATTGTGCTTCTATAAATATTCAACTGCAGATGTCTTTATTATAGAATATCTTTTTTTCCTTTGAGTAGATGCCTAGTAGTGGGATTACTGGATTACATAGTATTTCTATTTTTAGCTCTTTGAGGTATCTCCAAATTACTTTCCACAGCGATTGTACTAATTTGCAGTCCCACCAGCAGTGTAAGAGTGTTGTAAGCTCTCTACATTCACACCAGCATTTGTTGTTTTGGGGCTTTTTGAGGTATCTCCTAACTCCAGGCCATTCTCACTGGAGTTAGGAGATACCTCATTGCAGTTTTAATTTGCATTTCCCTAGTGATTAGAGATGTTGAGCACTTTTTTATAAGTTTGATGCCATTATTCTGTCTTCTTTTGAAAAGTTTCTGTTCATGTCCTTTGCCCATTTATTGATGGGGTTGTTTGATTTTTTTTCTTGCTAATTTTCTTAAGTTCTATATAGATTCTTATTATCGCCCTTTATCAGATGTATAGAATGCAAATATTTTCTCCTATTCTGTAAGTTGTCTATTCACTCTAATGATAGTTTCCTTAGCTATGAAGAAGTTTTTTAATTTGATCAGGTCTCATTTATTTATTTTTGTTGGTGCCGTGTTTGCTTTGGGGGTCTTCTTCATAAATTCTTTGCCTATGCCGATGTCTATAAGAGTTTTTCCAACATTTTCTTCTAGAATTCTTAAGGTTTCACACATTAGGTTTAAGTCTGCTATCCACCAGGGGTTGATTTTTGTGTGAGTTGAGAGGTAGGAATCCAGTTTCAGTCTTCTGCATATGGTTATCCAGTTTTCCCAGCCCAAATATTTATTGAATAGAGATTCTTTTCTCCAATGTATGTTTTTGTCTGCTTCGTTGAACATTAGATGACAGTATAAGTATGGTTTTATATCTGGTTTCTCAGATATAGTTCCAAAGGTCTATATCTCTTTTCTTGTGCCAATCACATGCTGTTTTGGTAACTATAGCCTTTAGTAAATCTTGAAGTCTTGTAGACTGATTCCTCTCAATTTGTTCTTTTTGCTTAAGGTTGCTTTGGCTATACAGGATCTTCTCTGGTTCTATATGAAGTGTAGAATTATTTTTTCTATATGTGTAAAGAATGATGATGGTATTTTGATAGGGATTGCATTAATTCTATAGATTACTTTAGGTAAACATATGGAAAACCCTACCGTGTTCATGGATGGGCAGAATGAATATTGTTAAAATGTCCATTTTTAAGTTTTTGAGATAAAGTTTATGTACCTCAAAAATCTTAACTGTATAATTTGGACAAATGGATATAACCTTATAACCCACATTACCATTTCATTTTAACCCCCATAGTTTTCTACAGGTGTCTGAAGCAACATTGAACTATGTGGATCCCATTTCAGTGTGAAGATGACCAACCCAATGCCAATGGCTTAGATGGCACAGTCCCTTAGTAGTGGTCATGTTGAAGAGATGGCAGTAGGGAGAAATACATCTTATATAATATATAATATATCCTATGTGATATATATTATATTATATGTATATAATGTATGACATATATAATATATATTACATAGGATGTAATATGTAACATATATCTATTTAGAATATGTGTGTGTGTACATATATCCTAAAAAGATGTAAAGAGCAGAGAAGAAAATGCACCCTGGAAGTAAAGAATTTGGACTTGGACTGCCCTATGAAAGAAGACGGGCAAGCCATAAGAGAGAGAAAAGAGTTTTCATAACATTATGAGCTCCGTGAGAAAGAAGACACTTCCTCCTTTCCAGCTTTTGGATGGCAATTAGAGGAGTCTCAAAACAGTGTCAGGAGATTAGCTGGACCATCAGCATTTTAAAGCTTCTCCCAGCCTATCAAAAAGGCCTAGAATGAAGCTTTGCTATGTTTCACACAGAGCCGTGAGTGCATGTCTCAAGCCTTCCTTCATCCCACAACCCCAGACCTTTCATTGTGGCCACCCAGACTACTTTCTGAATGGCTTCCTGGACTAGTCATGTTATGGATCATTACTGACATTCCCATTGCCTCTTGAATTTCATAGCATCTTGGGAAAATAAGACACTAGTAAAAGAATAGCCCAGAAGGGCAAATGTCCACTCTCAGGGTGCCCTCTCCTTATGCCCCTTCTCAAAGCTTCCTTCTGCACAAATTCTATTTTTAGTTTTCTAACCTGCAAGATCCACTCTTCTTTTCTACACAATGTAGCAGAAAAAAACCCCAAGAGGGAATGCATCAGTCTGTTGAATCATTTCCTGGTGAATTCCAGTACCCTCAGTTTTTTCCTCTGGATTCCACCTACACTTGCCAGGTGGTTTCTTCGTCTTAGCTCCAAGACTGTTCTGGCAACAGGTCCTCAGTGCTGTGGCTTGGAGCTGTGCTCAGAACTCTATTCCAGATGGCCCTTCTTTTGCTCAGCTTTGGCTCTTCCCTACTCCCATGTGGTTCTGCATTGGTGGGATTGACCAAAACCCAGATTCAAACATAGACTTCTTGCTTGATGGTGGGCAAAGGCAAGAAAGGTTGAGCAAATGACTGTGAATTAGTATAGCAGACTTAAGGGCAGGAGGCGATAAGACCATTTTCCTGTTGATAGAATCATTTTAGAATTTTTTTGGTTTTTTTTTAGGTATCTGGTTCCCATGTCTGTTGGTCTCTCCAACAGGAACATGGTGAAGTTTTAATATGACATCTACTATTTTATATTTTATGTTTTTAACTGAATGTAAATCATGTCAAGTTTGAAGACTCTATATTTTATTTTCCTCAAGGTGGTAACTTGCTTTGTCACTTGAGGAAAAGTAAGCTCTAATATATTTTTTGTGGGTGAGAGACCAGTACTGATGAATGAGATGTGATTTATTCTTTCCATTATTTTTTATAAGCTCTCATATTAGGCTAAGGATATTGGGTTTGTTCTAATTATAGCACCTAAGTAGTATTTTGGAGGTTAATCACAACCAATAGGAGCATGTTTAGAAGAACTCTGGTTTTCTTCAAGAAACTCTGATTTAGTAACTTAAATTCTAAAAATTTATTTAGAGAATATATATGTGTACATACATTATATGTAATACACAAACATGATTATTCTTAGAAAAATTAGTTTCTTTATTTTCTTTGTGTCTTTCAACAAAGTTCCAAGAGTTGCTGGGATTTGACAAATCAGTGTTTACACTATCCATGTGTGTTTGCTTTCTGGTCTTTGGTTTTGTTTCTTCTCCTCATCCTTATCCCAGTCTTTGACTTTCTAGATAAGAAAACCTAAATATTTTTGTCTATAACCACATGAAAACTCCTCTAGCCCCTTGACCATTTTAAAGAAAAATATAAATTCTTCTTGCACATTTCTTTATGCCGTTATTGTTACTGTCATTGAGCAATCCTAAGATTTTGTTTGCTGTTTTCCTCCTTTTCTGCCCCCAGCACTTCAAAAGTACAATCAAATCTTTGCTGAACTTGAAATACATTTTTTAATACCCAAGTGATACTTACATTCTTATATTTTTTGCACTGCTTACATGTTTCTCTTTTTTTCCTCCAAGGATGAACTTTCATATTTCTTAAACTTCTTTAGTCTGCATAATAATCTCTGTGTCTCCTCTTTAGAAAAAATCCAGTGGCTTCTGCCTCTTACTGCTGGTAGTTTGGTGGCTTGATTTCTGATGGTTTCACTTTATAGAAATATGCAGTATGGAAGCACTTTTGAATTATGTATGAGATCTAAGTCCAATTTTTTTTAAAAAATTAATATATTTATCATTAACATGCCTTTAAGGATCTGCTTTGTTTTTTCCCTCCTGCAGCTGAGGATCATAGCTGGTTTAGTTTGGACTCAGGGGTGCAAATGAGCTTTTGAGTATAAAACTGTATGCCATTTGAAATCGAACTGCTTTTACACACTTCAGGTACAAAAATGCCAAATAATGAAAGCCTGGCATTGGTCTAATGGCTGGAGATAGGATTGCTGAGCTAGCTAAAGAATAGTACTCCAAATATCCCGTGACCAAACGAATCCCTGCATTGATTTCTACTTGGATATCCTTTTTCCTCCTCATCACTAAAGCTATTTTTATAATGTGCAGTGTAACGTGCATATTTATATGTTGAATCTGAATCTATCCAGGGAATTGTTAACAACAACAGAGTAAACACACACTGACAGTGTTAAAATAAGTTTCAGGTGATCAAATCTTTGCCCAAGTTCAGCAGTAGCAAAATATAACTGCTGTGCTTCCAGTGTAGCAATAGATGCCAAGTCATGATTAAAGTCTTTAATTTCTCTATCTTTGGAGAAGTTTCTCTTGAATGCATTCTGTAGACCTGTTTCACAAGAAGGATTTCTGAGTGTCACCATACTATATTCAGAAAAAGGTGCTGTCTTTTTCTGAATATAAGCAAGGCTCTGCTTTCTCTGGGAGAAAATTTTTAGGGGAAAGTTGAGCGGATCTTGTTGTTGTAATGGAAATAGATTTTCTCATCCTGAAAAGAAGGGAGCCTTGCTGTTCAGGGTCCCCTTCAAGGCTGGAATAGCCGGCTACAAGTCCCTCTCACAGCATGGATCATGGAGACAGCTCTTCTTAGAGACATGCCCTTACTGAAGAGTTGGCTGTTGCTGCATCCTAGAGAAAAGAGAAATACTATGCTCAAAAGTCCATCCCTTTAAGGGAAATGAGATATGCTTTAGTTAGCAGCAAGTCCGCTATTTTTTTTTCTCTCTCTCTCTTCTGAATAAAGAGGCTAGAAGACACTGTGGAAAGAATGCTGTTTCATTTTGCTTTTCTTTAAATATTATACCCTGGAGAAATTGTTCGAGAACAATTTATTCTTAACCCCTTCACCCTCAGATGCTGCCGGCTACGAGGTCATGTTTAGCTTAGTTCATCAGCTCCAGAAATGCTGTTCAGGCATGTCAAAAGCACAAGAAGCAGTTTCAGCCATTGTGCTCAAGCTCTGCCTTTGTGGATTTGGTAGATCCTATAAAATCAGAGTGGGAGTTGGGCTGCTCGACGCTGGGCACCTTCCTTTCATCCAGCCCGATTTCCCATTAGGATTGCGGGACCCAGCACGGAACAATGTTTGAGATGTTGTTTACTTTGATTCATGTTTCATAAACTTCTCTGAGCCACGTCCAGCATCTTTTACTACATTTTGTGTCATTTGTTACTGCCGCCTGAGATATCAATGCGATACGGACTTTGATTATATTTATGATCTGAGCCGCTCAGAACTATAGGATTCAAAACAGCCTGGCTATCTTCCAGAAGTTCGCTTTATAACCTTCACAATCACATGAAACAAGCTCCTGGAAAACCAAATCCTTCCTATCAAACAACTGCGTCAGGTCTTTGTTAGTAGTTGCTTTTCTATTACTGCAGATACCAGCGGATGGTGGATCTTCTCAGCTGGGGGTCCGAGTAAAATCCCACGTGAGTGACAGAGGCCCATGGAGGGTTACTCAGGTCAGACTTGATATACGATCAGGTGAAAATTCAGCCCCAGAAATTCAGGGAAGACTCCAGCTCCGGAAACCATTTTTAAAGAAAATTAAACTTTCTAAATGGTTTAAACACATGTTTTTAATACATGTTAAATGTCATTTCTTTCTGGAAAAGACATGTTTCAAGAAAATGAAGAAAAGGATAAATATTTGGCAAAACAATCTTTTCTACAAATGCCCCTGGGTAAAAGCAAATGAAAATTGTATTTACTACCAGGCTGTTCTACACCTGCATTTTGTTTTTCTTTCTTCCCTTTTTATTGTGTATATAACAGTTTGCTTTGTATGATTTCTTAATTAAATATTTAACAGCATATAATGGTGCAGGTTGGGCAATGTTACACTGTGTTTTATTGCAGCAGCTCGGTGTGTATATTTATACTTTGTGGAGGTATTTTAAGCCACATGGAGGGCTCCCTTCCGTGAGGAGACCCGAAGTACATCTCACGGAAAGGCCTTCGACCTTAGTTACTGCAGAGAAGCCACCCCTGGCAGTGCTAACATGGGTCCCAATTCAACTGCTGCCCCAGGGCAGGGAACCTCTTGCTTAGTGGGGAAGAGGTGTTTTATGGCTTTGTCATTCCTTTTAGAAAGCCTGATTTGTCTTTATGTAGAGTGGAAGAGGGAGACAGAGATGGAGGAAAAGTCTAGCAGCAGGCAGGGCCATAAAACAGTTGATTAGTGGTAACAGGGAAATAGGCCAAGCATGAATCAGAGGGGCAGGCTGGGTTGGAGAAGAACTTTGCAGCTTGATACTGTGTGCTGATAAGGGAGGTTGAGGCTGTGAGGATGTCAGAGGGTGAAATACCAAGTGCCTTTAACTGGTCCAGGGAACTGAAGAGCAGGTCAATAGAGAGTTGGTTTGTTCAAAGGTGAGTTGGCATTTGGACAGGGATTCTCTTTTCTGCAAGATGAGTGCTTGCAGTGCTAGAGGTAGAGTTACGCAAAGAGAGGAAATCGGTTGTGGTGGGGGGACCTTGCCTGGGGTGCAGGTGGAAGAAGCAGCATGAAGTCAGGGTGCCAAGAAGAATGTTCTGTGGCCTTTTGACAAAATCTAGAGCTAGGGTTCCTAAAACCACTGAAGTCATGGGCCCTTTGAGAATGTGATAAATGCTTGCTGTGGACCCTCACTCTAGAATAGGGTTTCTCAACCTTGAACTGTTGACATTTTGGGGTGGGCTAGATAATTATTTGTTGTGGGGCTGTCCTGTGCATTGTAGGATGTTTAGCAGCACTGCTAGCCTTGCCCAATAGATGCCAGTGGCAACCTGCCCCCACCCCCAGTTGTGACAACCAAATATGTCTTCAGACATTGTCCCTTGATAGGCAAAATTGACCCTGTTTCGAGCACGACTAATCTAAAAATTTACAAAGACATCCAAAATATCGAGGGGGTGAAAGTGTGCTGACTCTTGAAACCTATTTCCGATCCTTCGTAGTGTTGTTAGTATTATTAAAATATGTCTAGCACCTCCTATTCTGACTTCTTAGAGAAGCTGGGCCTTACTTACTGCAACTTTCTGAAAGGTATAAAGAATTTTTAACCATTAAAAAAAAAGGGAGCAGCAGAAATTCATAAAATTTAGATTACTTATCTCTGGTCATACTTAAACTACTTATCTATGATGTCATGGGGTATATCAACGTAGAATCCTTGTCACCTGGGACAGTTACATTTTTGTCCAGTGATTCTAGGCCACTAATCTGTGAAACTTAGATGAAGTAAGTCACTGTGGCTGATAAATCCATCATTACACTGCACTGCCTCTTTCATCTTTCTCTTCCCTCATGCAAACCTTAGAAGCCTTTGTCTTGTCACTATCTGGAAAGGTCCTTTATGCTTCTGAATAGCAGGAATAAAAGACATTCTAGAGTGCCCGCCCACCATTCTACTTTTGTGGATAGTCTACTCCTGCCCATGTCTCTGCCGAGTGGGCAGTGAGCCAGGTGTCCTGCTCTTCATTCTGTCCACAACAGCATGGAAGGGTCTATCCTCAAGGTAATTGTTGATCCATAACTTGCAGCCTGAATCGAGAGGATAAGCCAAGCCAATAACAGTTCTCACCTGGAATTTGAACTTAGCAACACAGAAGGAAGTGGCATGTTGGTAGCAACTAAGAAAGTGGAGTTGTGGTAGAGTCACAATAAATGTCAGAGAAGCTCTTTCAACTGATGCTTGCAGCACTTCCTGCAGGATCCAGGACAGTCTCAGGGAGGATCAGTGTCATAAGAGTTCCTGTACTCAGTGTCACTGGAAAGTCCCCTCATTGCTCCTTTTAAATAAGCACCCATTTTACTCAGCCTCACTTGGACAGAGCCCAGATAGGACCTCAGATGTGTCTGCCTTTCTAGGAGACACTCCACTCACAGAGGTGAATGGAAATTTCCCTGAGGGAAGGCAGACACTGTTGCCAGTGCATTGTTTGCGGGACATGCAGGTGAACAGATGGATGTCCGGGTCTATAAATAATGAATAGGGTGGATGTCAGCTATGGGTTTATGGCGTGCTGCCTGGGATAGCCCTGTCGTTGGAAGTCAGACATGGCCAAGGGGTCTGAAAGTGCAGATGTGCTGAAGTCATCTGGTGTCTCTGGCTGAGTCTGTGACACCTGTTTCCCTGTGAGGAGCACCACCTTAGTCAACGCATATGCTTATGTTTTGTGCTGTGGGGATATTTCCTCAAGTGTTTTCATTCATCTAGGGTGTTGTTGGCTTCTCTTCAAGAACACGGATGCCACACAGCAGTGCTTCTCAACAGCAGTAGAAGCCACTTGGGACTGGGGGGCAGGAATATTTTGGAGATGGGGGCAATTTTGGTTGACACAAAGATCAGGGGACACTACTGACATGAGCAGGGGCCAAGGATGCTACGCAGGGAAGATTTGTGCCATGATCCACGTAAAGTCTGAATGTCTCACAAGATCTATTTATATTATAATTATCTAAACTTTGAACCTAATTCTATTTAACCATAAACGCAAATTAGTTTTGCTTGGTTTCAATGGTCACTGAAATTTTCAGGAGTGAAACTACAAATTTAATTGTCCTTTTCATCTGGAAATGTGCCAAGAATTTTTTATTTCAGAAAATCATGTACCGATTGACAATTGCTGATCTGAGTTGACAGGATGCAGTCTATTTGTGTTAGTCTGCATTTAGAGTAGTTACATTCATGATAATTCTCTGTGTGTGAATATGGATATATAAATATATGTGCGGATGTGTGCGTGTGTGTATAGTGGAAGTGACTATAGGGGGAAGGCCACCATTTCAATGGCATCTCTAACTCTCATAACTACCTCAAATCATAAATAAGCACTAACTTTCTCATTGTAGAGTAATACTGTGTGGTGAGATGTTGTTACCTTTAGCTATGTGTTCCACTATGAATTTACATTTCTTTCCAGGCAATGTGATCGTTTGTATAGACAGTTCTTTACATGAAGCCAGACCTTCAGCTTCAATTACATTGGGTAGCACAGCAGGGCGTTTTGATGCTCAAGAAGGACAAGAGTTTTCCAGCTCAGTAAGAGGAAGCTTCTTTCTAACTTTCCCAACCACTGATTGTCTCTGTCTGTCTCTCTGTCTCTCTGTCTCTCCTCCTGGCTCTCTCTACTTTGATCCATGCTGGGTATGTCCATGTCTCCCTTTTTCCCAATGCTTCTCCTATTTTTCACCTCCAGCTTAAAGCAGATGACCTGCTCATGTGAAGTATCACATTGTGAGAACCAGGTTCCCCCAATTCTTATTTTACACAGAATGTTCTTCCCATTAAATATGCCCCAGGTTATTTATTTATATTTTTGCCACTTAAAGTTGCTTAAATTTGTGATTATTCTCCTCAGAAGCAGAAATTCTTCAACTCCAGAGTGTGAAGACCTCTACATTGGCCTTAACTCTTTCTTTATATCAGATTTTCTTCCCACTCTTAGTGACTCTTTTACTGGCATCATTTTCTCCTGGATCTAGTATTATCTATGATTTATAAGAAGAAATGTTCAAGTAAGATTACTTTTAGCTGATAATTAAAATGCTATTCTATTTCTTAGCAATTTCTATAGCAAGAATAATAACAACTCACTTTATTGAGTACTTACTACATGCCAGACACTATTCCAAATTCTTTGTGTACATTGTTTCATTTAATCCTCATAAATAACTGTGTGAGGTAGAGACTATTATCATCCCCATTTCATAGATGAGGAAGCTTGAAAAGGTTAAATAACTTGCTCAAGATTTCACAATTAGTAAGTGTCCTTCTCTGTCTATCAAATGTAAGTCATTTAATAGCCTAAATAGAAAAGCATCCTGGAGAAAAATGAATTGAGAATGTTTTAGAGTAAATCCATCACCAAGACATTCCATCAGAGTAGCCGTCATGATGAGCCTAGCTTTTCCCTAAATATTAGCTTGCGATCACATTCTCATTACTCATATCTAAACTATATATAGCAACGATATGTCATCTAGAGAAGAATGACTGCAACAGTTGATGCTAACAGATTTCAGTGTGTATCTCTGTTTCTACTTTGGCTGCTGTCCTATTTAATTGGTAAATTATTCCTGATCAGACAATTGAAAAGAATAAGTTTTAAAAGCAAGTTCTTTAGTTTTGCTGAGCTTAGATATCTGTTCACAAACACATGACCCTTGCTTTCCTTATATTTAGGGGCTGGAGGATAGACAATAGAAGACTATATAGGACAACTATAGTTGGATACGAACAGGGCCAATGCCATTGTCTTAAATGCCTTCACCTAAGTTGCCTTTTCTCTATGTGTTTATCACAGATGATGCTGCTAACTTTGATCCTGAGCCATCAATCTTGAGAGGAACCAAGGGAGAAGGCAAGACCATTGCTTCTACTGAAAAACATATCTCAGTGTTGGACACAAGTAGGTAAGCTGTGTATCGCCAGTCGGTTTTCAGCTCTTTGGCGTTTTTCCTTTTCTTTCCTACTTCTGGGACTAGAACCTGCTCATTGCCCAACTCAGACCACCTTGCAAGCTGGTTTCTGTGGGTTCTCCCAGAGAGAGGCACTCAGGTGAGCTCAGAAGATGGGAGGAAGGGAGAGGGGGCCCTGCCTTGGACAGCAGTGTCTGTGGGAATGTGGGTGCATGGGTTCTTGCTCAGCAATAGCAGCAGCAGCAGTCAGTCGCAGGAGAGCGTCCATGGGCCCTTAGTCACACGATTTCCCCCCTCACATCTCCAGTCCTAAAACTTTCTTGTAGTTATAAATCTTTGGGTAGTAACCCTTTAGCTTTTCTTATTTGCAGTCCCTTTGGTATTGTGATAATCAATTCTCTATATTAAATCCCACCTCCCAGCCCATTTGAAATGGACTGGTTTCTATTTCCTGGTATAGAAACCAACTTATATGTAGGGTGAAATTCATAGTAGCCAATCACATCATCTTCACAGATAAAAGATGAATTTGATCTGTGAATGATTTCATTTAATGTAAAATGACAAGAAATCATAGCTTAAAGAGTATTTATGGAAGATGGAGGAAATGATAATTAGGCATGCATAAAGAGTCTATCTAGCCCTAGAGGGTTATATCCTCAGAACAAGAAGGACTGAACTAAAACAAAACAGAATAAAAACAAGGAGAAAAAGCACCTTAAACTGTTTTCAGTGATAATATTGTAGGTAGAAGTGTCAGTATTGTTTTCTAAGCCTCTTCTAGACTGTTATATGATAAAGTGAATGAATAATTGTGTTAGTGTGTTAGTGACTAGAACTATGGATAAAAGATCTATGAAAACTCTTCTACCTGTAAGGATTGAGAGATCTGAAATTATTTTAGAAAAGTGAGAAATTCCATTCCTTAGACATTTTAGAGGACCAGGCACCTATTCTTCTGTATCTGTCAGTGGCTGTTCTATTTGGAGGTAGGTGCATGATCTGTGGGGTCTGAGCTGGACCCCCTTGTAATTCTGTTTATGGTAAATATCACCTTGAATTCTGGATAGTAGGAAATGCCACTGCAGTTGCCTTGGCTGTCTTGGAAGAAAGAAAGAAAGAAAGAAAGAAAGAAAGAAAGAAAGAAAGAGAGAGAGAGAGAGAGAGAGAGAGAGAGAGAGAGAGAGAGAGAG